>JAIUJO010000902.1:80000-82500 GCA_023846275.1 Vanilla planifolia
TGTTCTCCTTCTTCTTCCTCCTCCTCCACTTCTTCTTCTTCTTCTTCTTCTTCTTCTACTTCTTCTTCTTCCTCTTCTTCTTTTTCTTTTTCTACATTTTCATCATCATCTTATTCTTCTTATACTTCTTGTTCTTCATCTTCTTCTTCATCTTCTTCTTCTTCTTTCTCTTCTTCTTCATCTTCCACTTGTTCTACTTCTTCCTCTTCTTTGTCTTCTTTCTTCTTCTTCTTCTTCTTCTTCATCAACCTTCTCTTTCTACTTCTTCTACTTCTTCTTCATCTTCTTCTTCTTCAACATCATCTTCTTCTGCTTCTTCTTCTTCCTCCTCTTGTTTTCCTTGTCCTTCTTCCTCTTCTTCATTTTCTTCTTCTTCTTCTTCTTCTTCTTCTTCTTCTTATTCCACATCTTCTTCTTTTTCTTCCTCTTCCCCTTCCTCTAGTTCTTCTTCCCCTTCTTCTTCTTCTTCTACTTCTTCTTCTTCTTCTTCTTATTTTTCTAGTTCTTCTCCTTCTTCTTCCTCTTCTTCTTCTTCTTCATCTCCTTCTTCTTCTTCTTCAACATCTTTTTCTTCTTCTTTTCTACCACTTCTCCTCCATCTTCTTCTTGGTTCTCTTCTTGTTCTTCTTCTTCTTCTTCCTATTCTTCTTCTTCTTCTTTTTCTTCTTCTTTCTCTTCTTCTTCTTCTTCTTCTTCACCTTCACCTTCTTTTTCTTCTTCTTCTTCTTCTTTATTTTTTTTCTTCTTCTTCTTCATCCTCTTCTTCTTCTACTTCTTCAGCTTCTTTTACTTCTGATTCTTCTTCTTCTTCTTCTATTTCACCTTCTTCTTCTTCTTCTACTTCTTCTTCTTCTTCTTCTTCTACCACTTCTTCTATTACTTCTTCTTATTCTTCTTCCTCTTCTTCTTCTTCATCAACATCTTCATCTTCTTCTTCTACCTCTTCTTGTTCTTTTTCTTCTTCTTTTTCATCATCTTTTTCTTCTTCTTCTTCTTCTTCTTCTTCCTCGTACTCCTACTCTTCTGCTTCTTCTTCTTCTTCAACTTCTTCTTCTTCTCCTCCTTCTTCTTCTTGTTCCTCTTCTTCTTTTTTTTCTTCTTCTTCTTCTTCCTCTTCCTTTTCTTCTTCTTCTTCTTCTTCTTCTTCTTCTTCTTCTTATTTTTCTTCTTTTTCTTCCTCTTGTTCACCTTTTTTTTCCTTCTCCTCCGCTTCTTCTTGTTCTTCTTCTTCCTCTTCTTCTTCTACTACTACTTTTTCATCATCATCATCATCATCTTCTTCTTCTTCTTCTTCGTCGTCGACTTCTTCTTCCACTGCTTCTTCTTTCTCTTCTTCTTCATCTTCCTCTTCTTTTATTTCATCCTCTTCTTCTCCTTCTTCTTTTCTTCTTCTCCTTTTTCTTCTTGTTATTCTTCTTCTTCTTCTTCTCCTTCTTCATTTTCGTTTTCTTCCGCTTCTTCTCCTTCTTTTTCTACGTCCTCTTATTCTACTTCTTCTACTTCTTCTACTACTTCCTCTTCTTCTATCTCTTTTCTTCTTCTTCTACGTCATCTTCTTCTACTACTTCTACTTGTTCTTCTTCTAGTTCTTCTTTTTCTTTTTCTTCCTCTTCATCTTCTTCTTCTTCCACTTCTTCTTCTTATTCTTCTTCGTCTTCTTCTTCTTGTTCAACTTCTTCTTCTTTCTTATATTGTTCTTCTTCTTCTTCTTCATCATCTTCTTCTTCTTCTTCTTCTTCTTCCTTTATGTTTTCTTCTTCGTCTTCTTCTTCTTTTTTCCCTTACTTCTTCTTCTCTACCTCTTCTTCTTCATCTTCCTCTGCTTCTCCTTCTTCCCTTCTTCTCCTTCTTCTTCTTCTTATTATTATTATTATTATTATTATTATTATTATTATTATTCTCATTTTTCTTCTTTTTTTTAATCTTCTTCTCCTTCTTCTGCTACTACCTCTTGTTCTACTTTTTCTCCTTCTTCTTCTTTTTCCACTTCTTTTCTTTTGTTCTTGTTCTTCTTCTTCTTCCCCTTCTACTTCATCTTCCTCTTAGTTCTTCTTCTTCTTCTCTTTATTCTTCTTCTTAATCATCTTTTTCCTCATCTTCTTCTACTTCTTCTTTTACTCCATCATCTTCTTCATCTTCTTCTTCTTCTTCTTCTTCTTCTTCTTCTTCTTCTTCGTCTTCATCTTCTTCATCATCATCTGCTTCTTCTTCCTCTTCTTCTACTACTACTATTACAACTTTTTCGTCTTCTTCTCCTTCATCTTCATTGTGGTTTTCTTCTCCTCCTGCTTCTTGTTATTATCCTTCTTCTCTTTCTACTTCTCCTTCTTCCCCCTCTTCTTCTTCTTCTTCCTCTTCCTCTTCTTCTTCTTCCTCCTCTTACTATTCTTCTTCTTCTTCTTCTTCTACTTCATCTTAACCTTCCACTTCTTCTACTTCTTCTTCTTCTTCTTCTTCATCATCTCCTTTTACTTCTTGTTCTTCTTCTTCTTATTCTTCT
>JAIUJO010000612.1:0-2500 GCA_023846275.1 Vanilla planifolia
CTACTTCTTCCCCTGCTTCTTATTTCTCTTCTTCTTCTTCTTCCTTTTCTTACCCTTCTACTTCCTCTTCTTCTTCTTCCACTTCTTCTACATCTTCTACCTCTCCTTCCACTTCTACATCTTCTTCTTCTCGTTCCATTTCTCTTCTACTCCTTGTCCTTCTTGCTATTCTTCTTCACCTTCTTCTTCTCCATTTCTTCTTCTTCTTCTTGTAATTACTCTTCTTCTTTTTTTCTTCTTCGTCTTCTTATTTTTTCTTCTTCTTTTTCTTCTTCTTTTTGTTCTTCTTCTTCTTATTCTTCTAATTCTACTTCTTCGTCTTCTTCTTCTTCTTCTTCTTCTTCTCCTTCTCCTTCTTCATGTTCTTGTTCTCCTTCTTCATCTCCTTCTTTTACTTCTTCTTCTTCCAATTCTTCTGCTTCTTCTTCTTCTTCTTCATCTTCTTCATCTTCTTCTTCTTCCTCCTATTCTCCTTCTACTACTACATCTTCTTCCTTTCCTTCTTCTTGTTCTTCTTCTTCTTCATACCCATCAATATCATCTTCTTCCACTTCTTCTTCTTCTTCTTCTTCTTCTTTTACATTTCGTCTTCTTCTTCTTCTTCTTCTTCTACTACTACTACTACTAATTCTTTCCTTCTTCTTCCTCTTCTTCTTCTACTACTACTACTACTTGTTTTTCTACAAGTATTTCTTCTTCTTATTATTATTATTCATCTTCTTCTTCTCCTTCTTCTTTTTCTTTGCAAATGTCTACCACTTCTTCTATTTCTTCTTCTTCTTCTTCTTTTTCTTATTCTTCTTCCACTTCTTCTTCTTCTTCTTCTTCCACTTCTTCTTCTTCTTCTTCTACAACCACTACTATTACTGCTTCTTTTTCTTCTTTTGTTCTTCTTCTACTTCTTTTACTTCTTCTATCTCCTTCTTCTTCTTCTTGTTCTTCTTCATCTTCCTCGTGTTCTTCTTTTTCATCATGTTCTTCTTGTTCTTCTTCTTCTTCGTCTACTTCTTCTTTCTCCTCTTCTTCTTTCTCTTTCTTTTCTTCTTCTTCTTATTCCTCTTCTTCTATTTCTTTTTTTCATCAAATTTTATTTCCTCTTCTTCTTCTGCCATTTCTTCCTCCTTTTATTCCTCATCATCATCATCTTCTTCTTCCTCCTCCTCTTCTTTTCCTACATTTCTTCGTCTACAAAATATTTTTATTCTTCCTCCTCTTCTATTTCTTCTTTTTCTTCCTCTTCTACTACTACTACTACTTTTTCTTCTCCTTCTTCTACTTCTTCTCCAACTTCTACTTTTCTCCTTCCTTTTCTTCTTCTTCTTCTAATTCTACTTCTACTTCTTTTTCATCTTCTTCTTCTTTTTCCCTTTCCTTTTCTTCTTCTTCTTTTTATTCTTCGTCTACTTCTTATTCTTCTTCTTCTTCTTCTTCTTCTACTTCTACTTCTTATTCTTCTTCGTCTTCTTCTTCTTGTCCTTCTTCTTCTACTACAAATTCTTTTTCTTTTTCTTCTTCTTCTTCTTCTTCTCCTCCTCCTCCTCCTCCTCCTTCTTCTTCTTCTTCTTCTTCTTCAATTTTTTTTCTTCTTTTTCTCTTCTTCCTCTTCTACTTCTTCTTCTTCTTATTCTTCTACTTCTTCTTCTTCTTCATCTTCATCATCATCTTCTTCTTCTTCTTCTTCTTCTTCTTCTTCTTCCTTTCCTTCTTATTCTTCTTCTTCTACTTCTACTTCTTCTTCTTCTTCTTCTTCATCTTCTTCATCGTGTTCTTCTTCTTCCTCTACATCCTTTTCTTCTTCTCCTTCTCCTTTTTCTTCTTCTTCTTCCTTTTCATCTTCTTTATCTTCTTCTACTTATTCTATTTCTTCTTCTTATTCTACTTCTTCTTCATCTTTTTCTTCCTCTTCTTCATCTTCCTCTTCTACTTCTTCTTCTTCCTCTCCATCTTCTACTTCTTCATGTCCCTCTTTCTCTTCTTCTTCTTCTTCTCCACCTTCTTCTTCTCCTTCTTTTTCTTCTTCTTCTCCTCCTTTTTCTTCTTCTTCTTCTTCTTCTTCTTCTCCTCCTCCTACTTTTCTACATCTTCTTTTTCTTCATCTTGTTCCCTTTTTTCCTCTTCTTCTTCTTCCTCCTCCTCTAATTCTTCATCTCTTCTTCTTCTTCTTCTTCTTCTTTCTATTCTTCATTTTCTTCATCTTTTTCTTCTTACCCTTCTTCATCTTCTTCTTTTTCTTCTTCTTCTTCTTCATTTTCTTCTTCTTCTACTCCTTCTTCTTCCTCTTCTATTTTTTCTTCTTGTTCTTCTACCATTCTTTTTCATCTTTTTCTTATACTTCTTTTTCTTTTTCAACTTCTTCCTCTTCTTCTTTCACCTCTTATTCCTTTTTTTGCCTCTTCTTATGCTTCTTCCACTTCTTCTTGCTCCACTTCTTTTTCTTCTTTTTCTTCTTTTTCTTCTTCTTCTTCTTCTTCCTCTTTTTCTTCAACTTCTTCCTCTTCTT
>JAIUJO010000612.1:10000-32500 GCA_023846275.1 Vanilla planifolia
TTTATAATTCATAGCATTAAATGCTTAATCTATAATATCTAATCTTTAATCCTGAATTCATAATCATTAATTTGAAATCCTTAACTCTAATTATAATAGTTTAATCACTTGTCCCTTATCCCTAATCTCGAGTCCCTTAACCTAAATCTTGAATCCCAAATCCCTAATTATTAATCTCTAATCCGTAATCCTTATTCTGGATTCCCTAATCCGTAATCCCTAATCCTTAATACCCAATCGACAATCCTTAGTAATTAATCCCTTAATCCTTAATCTCTAATCATTAATCCACAATTCTTCTTCTTTTTCTTCTTCTTCTTGTTCTTTTTCTTCTTCTTCTTCCATATTTTCTTCTGCTACTACTTCTTCTTCTCCTTCTTCAACTTTTTCTTCTTCATTAACATCAACATCTTCTTATTCTTCTTCTTCCACTTCTACTTCTTCTTCTTCTTATGCATCATCATTCTCTGCTTGAACTTCTACTTCCTCTTATTTTTCTTTTACTTCTTCGTCTTAATCTTCTTCTTCTTCTCCTTATTCTTATTCTTCTACAACTTCTATGTCATCTTCATCTCATTCTACTTCATTCTAGTCCTTCTTCTTCTTCTTCTTCTCATTCTTCTCATTCTTCTTCTTCTTCTTTTTCTTCTTCTCCTTCTTTTCGATTCTTCTTCTACTTCTTCTACTACATCTTCAACTTCTTCTTCTTTGTCTTCTTCTTCTTCTTCTTCTTCTTCTTCTTCTGCTTCCATGTTTTCTTCTTCTTTTTCTACTACTTCTACTTTTACTTCTTCTTCTTCTTCTTCTTCTTCTTCTTCCTCCTCCTCCTCTTCATCTTCTTCTTCCTTTAACCTCTTCTTCTTCTTCTTCTTCTTCTTCTTCTCCTTCTTTTTCTTCTTCTTCTTCCACTTTTGCTTCATCTTCTTGTTCTTCTTCTTCTTCTTTTCCTTTTTCTTCTACTTTTTCTTCGTCTTCTTCTTTTTACTCTATTTCCTCTTCTTTCTATTCTTCTTTTTCCACTTCTTCTTCTTCTTCTTCGTCTTCTTCTTCTTCCTTCTCTTCTTCTTGTTCTTCCACCTGTTTTCTTCCTTTTCCTTTTTTTTCCTTCTACTTCTCCTTCTTCTTCTTCTTGTTCTTCTTCCTCTTCTTCCTCTTCTTCTTCTTCTTCTTCTTTTTCTTCTTCTTTTTCATCTCTTTCTTCTTCTTCTAGTTTAATTTTCGTAACTCCTCTTCTTGTTCCTCTTTTTGCTCTTCTTCTTCTTCCACTTCTTCTTCCTCTTCTTCCTCACCTTCTTCTTCTTCTTCTTCTTCCTGTTCCTCTTCTTTCTCATCTTCATCTTCTTCTTCTTCCTCATCTTGCTCACCTTCTGCATCCTCTTCTACCTCTTCTTCTTCTTCTTCTTCTTTCTTTTCTTGTTCATCTTCTTCTTCTTCTTCTTCTTCTTCTTCTTCTTCTTCTTCCTCTTCTTCTCCTTCTTCTTCTTCTTCTTCTTCATCTTTTTCCTCTGATTCTTCTTCTTCTTCTTCTTCTTCTTCTTCTTCTTCTTCTTCTACTTTTCTTTTTCATTCTTTTTGTTATTCTACCTGTTCCTCTTCCTCTTCTTCTTCTTCTTAATCCCTAAATCATTTTCCACCCTTAATCCATAATCCTTAATCTTTAATAACTAATCTCTGATCCTTAATCTCTAAGCCCTAATCACTAATCTATAATCCATAGTCTCGAATCTCTAATCTTTAATCATTAGTCACTAATCTCTAATCTTTAGTCCAAATTCCCTAATCCTAAATTCTAATTATAATGGCTTAAACTCTAACCACTAATCTTTAATCTCTAATTATTAATCTTAAATTGCAAATCCCTAATCACTAATCTCTAATCTTTAATCACTACTCCCTATTTATAATCCATAATCATTAATCCTAAATCCTTAATCCACAATTTTTAATAATCAATCACTTAATTCTTAAACCCTACTGCCTAATCCCTAATCGTTAATACCTTCATCGTTAATCACTAATTCCTAATTCTTATTCCTTAATCCCTATTACTAAGTACTTAATCTTTGCTCTTTAATCCTTAATCCTTAATGTCTAAACCCTAATTCCTAATTCCTAATCCTTAATCCTTAATCCATAATCCCTAACACTTAATCCCTAATCTCTAATCCCTCCTACCTTAATCTTTAATCCCTAAGCCCTAACCTGTAATCCTTAATACTTAAACCATTTCATCTTACTCTTCTTCTTCTTCTTCCTCATCTTCTTCTTGTTCTTCTTCAACTTCTCCCTTTCCTTTTTCTTCTTCTTCTTGTTCTTCTTCTTCTCCTTCTTCTTCTTCTTCTACTTCTTCCTCTTCTTCTTCTTCTTCTTCTTCATTTGCTTCCTCTTTTTCTTCTTTTTTCTTCTTCTTCTTCTTCATCATCATCATCTTGTTCTTCTTCTTCATCATCATCTTCTTATTCTTCTAATTATTGTTCTTCTATTTCTTCTTCTTCTTCATCATCATCATCTTCTTCTTCTCGTTCTTCTTTTTAATCCTTAATCGTTATTTCCTAATCCCTACTCCTTAATTCCTCCCTCCCTAATATCTAATCCTTAATCCCCAATATGTAATGCTTAATCCATCCCTCCCTAATCCCTAATCCTTAATACTTAATCCCTATTCCATTTTTAATTCAAAATTCTTAATCCTTAATCCCAAATCTCTATCCCTAATCTCCAATCCTTGAAATCTAATCTCTAATACCTAATCCCCAATTCTTAGTTACTAATTTATAATTCATACTATTTAATGCTTAATTTATAATCTCTAATCTTTAATCATGAATTAATAATCATTAAATTATAATTCCTAACTCTAATTATAATAGCTTAATCTCTTGTCCCTTATCCCTAATCTCGAATCCCTTAACCTAAATCTTGAATCCCAAATCCCTAATCATTAATCTCTAATCCATAATCCCTATTTTGGATTCCTTAATCCCTAATCCTTAATACCCAATCAACAATCCTTAGTAATTAATCCCTTAATCCTTAATCCCTAATCCTAAACACCTAATCCACAATCCTTCTCCTTCTCCTTCTTCATCTCATTATTCCACTTCTTATTCTTCTCCTTTTTGTTATTCCACTTCTACTCCCTCTTCTACATATTCTTCTTCTTGTTTTTCTTCTTCTTCTTCTTCTTCTTTTCCTCTTCTTCTTCTGCTTCTCCTACTTCTTTTTCTTCTACTCCTTCATCATCTTCTTCTTCTTCTTCTTCATCATCCTCTTCTTCCTCTTCTTCTTCTTCTTCTTCTTCTTCTCCTTCTTCTTTTTCATCTACTTCCTCTTCTTTTTATACTTCTTCTTCTTCCACTTCTTCTTCTTATTCGTTTACTTCTACTTTTCTTCTTCTTCTTCTTCTTCTCCATAATCCCTAACCCTTGATCACTAATCCTTAATCCATCTCTTGTTAAACTTCCTCTTCTTCTTCTTCCTATTCTTCTTCTACTTCTTCCTCTTCTTCTACTTCTTCCTCAACTTCTTCTGCTTCTTCCTTATCTTCTACTTCTTCTTTTTATTCTTCTTCTTCTTCTTCCTTTTCTTCTTCTACTTCTTCTTCTTCTTCTTCTTCTTCTTCTTTTTACCATTAGTATTCTTCTTCTTTGTCTTCTCCTTAAACTTCATCCCTTTCTTCTTCTTCTGTTTCTCCTTTTTCTTTTCTTATTCATCTTCTTCCTCTTCTTCTCCTTCTACTTCTACTTCTTCTTCTTCTTCTTCTTCTTTTAATTCTACTTCTTCTTCTCCTCCTCCTTCTTCTTCTTCCACTTCTTCTTCTACTTCTCCTTCTTGTCCTTCTCCTTCTCTATGTCTTTCTCCTTCTCCTTCTTCTTCTCCTTCTCCTTCTTATTCACCTTCTCCTTCTACTTCTCTATCTCCTTCTCCTTCACCATCTCCTTCTCCTCCTTCTCCTCCTCCTTTTCCACTTCCTTCTCCTTTGCCTTCTTCCTCTTCAACTACTTCTTCTTCTTCTTCTTCTTCTTCTTCTTTCTTCTTTCTTCTTTTTTCTTTCCTCTTCCTTCTTCCTTGTTGTTTCTTCCTTCTTCCTTCTTTTTTCTTCTTCCTTCTCTTCTTCTTCTTCCTCCTCCTCCTCTTCTTTATCTTCATCTTGTTTCTCTTCCTTTTCAATTTCTTCTTCTTCTTCCTCCTCTTCTTCTGATTCTTCTTCTTCTTCCTTTTCTTCTTCTATTTCTCCTTCTTCATCATCATCTTCTTCTTCTTCTTCTACTTCCACTTCTTCTTCTTCTTCTTCTCTTCATCTTTTTGTTCTTCTTCTTCCTCTTCTTCGTCTTCTTCTACTCTTTTCTCCTCTTCTTTTTGCTCTTATTCTTCTTCTTCTTCTTCATCCTCTTCTTCCCCTTCTTCTTATTCTTCAATTATTTCTTCTTCTCCTTCTTCTTCTTCTTCTTCTTCTTCTTCTCCTTTGCCTTTGTCATCTACTTCCTCTTCTTTTTATACTTCTTCTTCTTCTTCTTCCACTTCTTCTTCAACTTCTTCTTCTTCTTATTCTTTTACTTCTACTTTTCTTCTTCTTCTTCTTCTTCATAATCCCTAACCCCTAATCACTAATCCTTAATCCATCTCTTCTTAAACTTCCTCTTCTTCTTCCTATTCTTCTTCTTCTTCTTCTTCCTCTTCTTCTACTTCTTCCTCAACTTCTTCTTCTGCTTCTTTCTTATCTTCCACTTCTTCTTTTTGTTCTTCTTCTTCTTCTTCCTTTTCTTCTTCTACTTCTTCTTCTTCTTCTTCTTCTTCTTTTTACCATTGTTATTCTTCTTCTTCTTCTTCTTCTTCTTCTTCTTCGTCTTCTCCTTCCTCTTCTTCATCCCTTTCTTCTTCTTCTATTTCTCCTTTTTCTTTTCTTGTTCATCTACTTCCTTTTCTTCTTCCTCTTCTTCTTCTTCTCCTTCTACTTCTACTTCTTCTTCTTCTTCTTTTAATTCTTCCTATACTTCTACTCCTCCTTCTTCTTTTACTAGTTCTTCTACTTCTCTTTCTTGTCCTTCTCCTTCTCTATGTCTTTCTCCTTCTCCATCTTCTTCTCCTTCTCCTTCTTATTCACCATCTCCTTCAACTTCTCTATCTCCTTCTCCTTCTCCTTCTCCTTCTCCTTCTCCTCCTCCTTCTCCACTTCCTTCTCCTTTACCTTCTTCCTCTGCCACTACTTCTACTTCTTCTTCTTCTTCTTCTCCCTTCTTCTTCCTTCTTTTTTCTTTCATCTTCCTTTTTCCTTCTTGTTTCTTCCTTCTTCCTTCTTTTTTCTTCTTCCTCTTCTCCTTCTCCTTCTTCCTCCTCTTCTTCTTTATCTTCATCTTGTTTCTCTTCCTTTTCATTTTCTTCTTCTTCTTCTTCCTCTTCTTCTGCTTCTTCTTCTTCTTCTTCTTCTTCTTCCTCTTCTTCTTCAATTTCTACTTCTTCATCATCTTCTTCTTCTTCTTCTACCACTTCCACTTCTTCTTCTTCTTCTCTTCAACTTTTTGTTCTTCTTCTTTTAATTCTTCTTCTTCCTCTTCTTCGTCTTCTTCTACTCTTCTGTCCTCTTCTTTTTGCTCTTGTTCTTCTTCTTCTTCTCCTTCTCCTTCATTTTCTTCTTCTACTTCTTCTTCTTCTTCTTGTTCTCCCTCTTCTCCTTTTTTTCTTCTTCTTCTACTTTTTCTTCTTCTTCTTCTTCTTCTTCCACATCTTCTTCTTCTCTTCATCTTTTTTTTCTTCTTCTTTTTCTTCTTCTTCCTCTTCTACCACTTCTTCTACTTCTTTTTCGTCTTCTTTTTCCTTTTCTTCTCCTTCTTCTTCTCCTTCTCCTTCATCTTCTTCTTCTTCTTCTTCTTCTTCTTCTTGTTCACCCTCTTCTCCTTCATTTTCTTCTTCTTCTTCCTCTTCTAATTCTTTTCCTTCATCTAATCTTATGCTTCTTGTTTTTTTTCTTCTTCTCCTTCTTTTTCTTCTTCTTTTTCCTCTTCGTCTTGCTCCTGTTCTTCTTGTTCTTCCACTTCTTCTTCTTCTTCTTCTTCTTCTGCTTCTACTTCTCCTCCTCCTCCTCCTTCTTCTTCTTCTTTATCTTCTTCTTCTCCTTCTCCTTTTTCTTTGTCATCTTCTTCTTCTTTTTCTTCTTCTTTGTTTTCTTCCACTTCTTCTTCTTCTTCTTCTTCTTCTCATTGTTCTTCTTCATCTTTTCAATTTTCTTTATAATCTTTAATCCCTATTCTCTAATCTACAATCCTTAATTCCTCTCTAATCCCTAATCCTTACTCTGTAATGCCTAATCCATCTCCCCCTAATCTTTAATCCCTAATCCCTAAACCATCCTTTATCCACAATTCCTTCCCCTTAATCCCTAATCTCTAATCTCCTTCTCCTTCTCGTTTTTTTCTTCACCTTCTCCAACTCCTTCTCCATGTCTTCCTCCTCCATCTCTTGCTTCTTCTTCCACTTCTTCTTCTTCTTCTTCCTCTTCTTCTTCTTCTTTTTCTCTTTCTTCTTCTTCTATTTCAATTTCTTCATCATCTTCTCCTTCTTCTTCCAATACTTCTTGTTCTTCTTCTCTTCATCTTTCTGTTCTTCCTCGTTTTCTTCTTCTTCTTTGTCTTCTTCCTCGTCTTCTACTCCATCCTCTTCTTTTTCCACTTCTTCTTCTCGTTCTCCCTCATCTTTTTCTTCTACTTCTCCATCTTCTTCTTCTTCTTCTCCTTCTTCACCCTCTTCTTCTTCTTTTTCTTCTTCTTCATCTTCCTCTTCTTCTTATTTTCCTTCTTATTATTCTTATGCTTCTTTTCATCTTCTTCTTCTTCTTCTTCTCCTCCTCTTCTTCTACTCCTTCCTCTTCTTTTTCCACTTCTTCTTCTCGTTCTCCCTCATCTTTTTCTTCTACTTCTCCATCTTCTTCTTCTTCTTCTCCTTCTTCACCATCTTCTTCTTCTTTTTCTTCTTCTTCATCTTCCTCTTCTTCTTATTTTCGTTCTTATTATACTTATGCTTCTTTTCTTCTTCTTCTTCTTCTTCTTCTCCTCTTCTTCTTCTTTTATTTCCTCTTCTTCTTGCTCTTATTCTTCTTCTTCTTTCACTTCTTCTACTTCTTCTTCTTCTTCTTTTTCTTCTTCCTCTCCTTTTCCTTCTTCTTCTTCTTGTTCTTTTTCTTCTTCTTCTTTGTCTACTTCCTCTTCTTTTTCTTCATCTTCTTCTCCTTGTTCTTCTTCTTCCTCTTCTTCATCTTCTTCTTCTTCTTATTCTTCTTTTTAATCCTTATTTGTTATTCCCATATCCATACCCTATAATTCCACTCTAATCCTTAATCCCTACTCTGTAATGCTAAATCCATCACTACCTAATCCTTAATCCCCAGTCCCTAAAGCATACTTTATCCATAATTCCTACTCCTTAATCCCTAATCTCTAATCTCCTTCACCTTCTTATTTTTTTCATCACCTTCTAATCTTCCTTCTCCACGTCTTCCTCCTTCTCCTTCTCCTACTTCTTGTTCTTCTTCATTCTTCTTTCTTGTTTCTTCTTTCTTCTTTCTTGTTCCTTCTTCCTTCCCACTTCATCCTTCCCCTTCCATCTTCCATATTCTTTCTTCCCTCTTCTTTCTTCGTTTTTTTCTTCTTTCTTCTTTATTATTCCTCTACATCTTCTTCTTCTTTTTCTTATTCTTTTTTCTCTTCGTCTTCCTCTACTTCTTCTTTGTTCTTACTTCTTGTTTCTTCCTTCTTCATGCTTCTTTCTTCCTTCTTCCTTCTTCTTTCTCCTTATTCCTTTTCCCCAATTCCCTAATCCTCAATCCATAATGCATCATGAATCCTTAATGCTTAATCCTTAATTTCTAATCTTTATTCTTTAATCTCTAAACCCTAATCCTTAATACCTAATTCCTAATTCTTAATCCTTAATCTATAGTCTATAATCCTTAATATCTAATATATATTCCTGAATCCCTAATCCTTAATCAATAATCGCTAATCCCTAATCTCTAATCCTTAATCCTAATTTAATCCCTTAATGTCTAATCACTAATCTATAATGCCTAATCCCGAATCCTAAATACTTACTCCCAAATCTCTAATCCTTACCTAATTAGTAATCCTAAATCTTTTATAATTAATCCCTCAATCCTTAAGATCTAATCCTAATCATTAATCCCTTCATCTCTAATCCTTAGTCTCTATGCCTTAATCCTTAATCCCTAATTCGTACTTCTTATTCCCTAAAGCGTACTCCCTAATCCATAATCGTTAATACTTAAACCCTAATCCTTAATTATTAATCCATAATCCCTTATTGCTAATCCTGAATGCCTAATACCTAGTCCCTCTCTCCCAAATCCCTAATCAGTAGCCCCTAAAACCTCTCTAATCTCTAATCCCTCCTTTTATCCATAATCCATATTCCCTAATCACTAATCCCTTCCTCCTAAATCCCTAATTCCTAATACCTAACCCTTAGCTCTAACCCATCTATTAATCCTCTTCTTCTTCCTCTTTTTCATCATCTTCTTCTCCCTCCTCTCCTTCTTCTTCTTCTACCTTATTTTCTTCTTCTTCTTCTTCCTCATCTTCCTCAACTTCCTCTTCCTCTTCTTCTTCTTCTTCCTCTTCTTCTTTTTCTTCTTTATCTTTTTCCTTTTCTTCTTCTTCTTCTTCTTCTTCTTCTTCTTTGACTTCATCTTCTTCTTCTTCTTCTTCTTCTTGTTCCTCTTCTTCTTCTTCTTCTTCTTCTTCTTTCTCTTCTTCCACTTCTTCTTCTTCTTCTTTCCCTTCTTCTTCTTCTTTTTCTTTTTCTTCTTCGGCTATTTCAACTACTTCATCTTCTTCTTCATCTTCTTCTTCTACTTCTTCCACTACTTCTTCTTCTTCTTCTCTTCATCTTTTTGTTCTTCCTCTTTTTCTTCTTCTTTTTTCTCGTCTTTCTCTTCTTCTAGTCCATTTTCCTCTTCTTTTTCCACTTCTTCTTCTCCTTCTCCTTCATCTTCTTCTTCTTCTTCTCCCCCTTCACCCTCTTCTTCTTCTTTTTCTTCTTCTTTAACATCCTTTTCTTTTTCTTTTCTTTCTTATTATTCTTATGCTTCTTGTTCTTCTTGTTCTTCTTCTTCTTTTATTTCTCCTTCTTCTTGCTCCTATTCTTCTTCTTCTTCTTCTTCTTCCTCTTTTGCTTCTTCTTCTTCTTCTTCTTCTTCTTCTTCTTCTTCTTCTCCTTTTTCTTTTTCTTCTTCCTCTCCTTCTCCTTCTCCTTCTTCTTGTTCTTTTTCTTCTTCTTTTTCTTCTTCTTCTTTGTCTTCTATCTCTTCTTTTTCTTCATCTTCTTCTCCTTGTTCTTCTTCTCCTTCTTTATCTTCTTCCTTTTATTCTTCTTCGTAATCCTTATTCGTTATTCCCTAATCCATACCCCTTAATTCCTCTCTAATCCTTAATCCCTACTCTCTAATGCTAAATCCATCACTCCCTAATCCTTAATCCCAAGTCCCTAAAGCATACTTCATCAATAATTCCTACTCCTTAATCCCTAATCTCTAATCTCCTTCACCATCTTGTTATTTTCATCACCTTCTCCTCTTCCTTCTCCACGTCTTCCTCCTCTTTCTCTTGCTTCTTCATCTTCATTCTTCTTTCTTGTATATTCTTTCTTCTTTCTTCTTCCTTCTTCCTTCCCCCTTCTATTTCCTTCTTCTTTCTTCCTTCTTCCTTCTTTGTCCTTTTTTGTTCTTTCTTCTTTATTATTCCTCTACTTCTTCTTTTTCCTCTTCGTCTTCCTCGTCTTCTTCTTCGTTCTTACTTCTTCCTTCTTTCTTTTCATTCTTCTTACTTCTTCCTTCTTCTTCTTACTTCTTCAAACTTCTTTCTCCTTTTTATTTATTCCTAATTCCCTAATCCTAAATCCCTAATGTATCTTTAATCCTTAATCCTTAATTCCTAATCTCTATTCTTTAATCTCTAAACCCTAATCCTTAATTCCTATTTCCCAATTCTTAATCCCTAATCTATAGTCTATAATCCTTAATCTCTAATCTATTTTCCTTAATCCCTAATCCTTAATCCATAATCACTAATCTCAAATCCTTAATCCCTTATCTCTAATCCTTAATCCTAATCTTAATCTCTTAATGTCTAATCTCTAATCTCTAATACTTAATCATGAAACCTAAATCTTTACTCTTGAATCTCTAATCCTTATTCTCTAATAAATAATCCCAAATCTTTAATAATTAATACCTTAATCCTTAGGATCAAATCCCTAATCATTAATCCCTTCATCTTTAATCTTTAGTCTCTATGCCTTAACCATTAATCCCTAATATGTATGCCTAATTCCCTAATGCATACTCCATAATCCTAATCCTTAATACTTAAACCCTAATCCTTAATTGTTAATCCAAAATCCATAATTGCTAAACCCTAATGCCTAACACCTACTTCCTCCATCCCGAATCCCTAATCACTAATCCCTAATACCACTCTAATCCTTAATCCCTACCTCTCTAATCTATAATCAACATTCACTAATCACAAATCCATCCCTCCTTAATCCCTAATTCTTATTCCCTAACCCCTAATCTCTAATCCATCTCTTCATCCTCTTCTTCTTCCTAATTTTCATCTTCTTCTTCTTCCTCTTCTCCTCCTTCTTCTTCTTCTTCCTTATTTTCTTTTTCTTCCACTTCCTCATCTTCCTCATCTTCCTTTTCCTCTTCTTCTTCTTCTTCTTCTGCTTCTTTTTATTAAACTTGTTCTTCTTCGTCTTCCATTACTTCTTCTTCTTCTTTGTCTTCATCATCTTCTTCTCCTTCTTCTTCTTCTTGTTCCTCTTCTTCTTCCTTCTCTTCTTCTTCTTCTTCTTCTCCCTCCTCTTCTTTTTAAGTTATTCTTCTTACTCTTATTATTATTATCATTCTTTTTCATTTATTCCTTCTACTTCTTCTTCTTCCTCCTCTTCTTCTCCTTCTCCTTCTTATCTCTGACTCCTTCTCATTCTCCTTCTCCATCTCCTTCACCTTCCCCTTCTCCTTCTCCTTCTCCTTCTCCTTCACCGTCTCCTCCTCCATCTCCTAATCCCCCTTCTCTTTTTCCTTCTCCTTCTTCTTCTTCTTCTTCTTCCTTCTTTTGAGTTTCTACTTTCTACTTTCTTCTTTCTTCTTTCTCTTCTTCTTCAACTTCTTCTTCTTCTTATTATTCTTATTCTTCTACTTCTTCTTCTTCATCCTCATCTTCTTCTTCTTCTTCTTCTTCTTCTTCTTCTTCCTCCTCTTCTTCTTCATCTTCTTCTTCTTCTTCTTTCCTACTTCTTCTTTTCGTGTTCCCCTTCTTTCTCTTGTTCTTCATCATCACCAACATCTTATTCTTCATCTTCTTCTTCTTCTTCTACTATTTCTTCCTCTTTTTCTTCTACTTCTTCTTCTTCTCCATTTCCTTCTTTTCCTTCTACTTCTCCATATCTTTCTCCTTCTCCTTCTCCTACTCCTTCTCTTTCTCCTTCTTTCTCGCCTATGCCTCCTTCTCCTTCTCCTTCTCCATCTCCTACACCTACTCTTCTCCATCTCCATCTCCTTCTCCTTCTCCTCCACCTTCTCCTCATCGTCCTTCTCCTTTTTCTTCTCCTTCTTCTTCTTCTTGTTCTTGTTGTTCTTCTTCTTCTTCCTTCTTCTTTCTTTCTACTTTCTCCTTTCTTCTATCTTTCTTCCTTCTTCCTTCTTCCCTCCTTCTCTCTTCCTTCTTCTTTTCTTCTTTTTTCTTTCTCATCTTCTTCCACTTCTTCTTCGTATTCCTCTTTTTCCTCTTCTTCTTCCTCATCTTCTTCTTCTTTCTTTCTTACTTCTTTCTTCTTCCTTATTCTTCCTTCCTTCTTCTTCTTCTTCTTATTCTTCTTCTCCTCTTCTTCTTCTTGTTCTTCTTCTTCTTCTTCTTCATTTTTCTTCTTCATCTTTTTCTTCTTTTTCCTCTTCTTCTTCTTCCTCTTCTTCTTCTTCTTCTTCTCATTCTTCTTTTCTCGTTCTTCTAGTTCGTCTTCTTCTTCCTCTTGTTCTTCATCTTCTTCTTCTTCTTCTTTGACTATTTCATCTTCTTCATCTTCTTCTCTTCTTCTACTTTCTCTTCTTCTTCTTCTTCCTCTTCTCACTCTCCACCCACATTTAATACTTCCACTTCTTGTTCTTTCTCTTCTTCCTCTTCCCCTTCTTCTCCTTCTTCTCCTTCTTCTTCTTCTTCCTCTTTTTCTTCCTCTTCCTCCTCTCATTCTTCTTCTTTTTTCTTCTTCTTCTTCTTCTTCTTCATGTTCCTCTCCTTCTTCTTCTTCTTTCTTCATGTTCCTCTCCTTCTTCTTCTTCTTCTTCTTCATGTTCCTCTCCTTCTTCTTCTTCTTCTTCTTCTTCTACTACTTCTTGACCTTCTTCTTCTTCTTCTTCCTCTTCTTGTTCTTCTATTACCTCTTCTTCTTTTCCTCCTTTTCTTGTTCTTATTCTTCCTCTTCTTCTTCCTCTTTTTCTTCTTCATCTACTTCTATTTCTTCTTCTTTTACTTATTATTATTATTATTATTATTGTTATTCTTCTTCACTTTCTCCTTGTTCTTCTCCTTCTTCTTCTATTTGTCTTTCTCCTTCTCTTTTTCTTCTCCTTCTCCATCTCCTTCTTCTTCTCCTTCTCCTTCTCGTTCACTTTAATTCTTCTCCTTCCCCTCCTCCATCTCCATATCCTACTCCTTCTTCTCCTTCTTCTTCTTCTTCTTCATTTTTCTTTCTTCTTTCTTCTTTTTTCTTCCTGCTTCTTCCGTCCAACTTCCATCTTCCTTCTCCCTTCATCTTTCTCCTTTCTTCTTTCTTCATTCTTCTTTCTCCTTTCTTCTTTATTCTTCCTCTACTGCTCCTTTTTCTTCTTCTTTTTTCTCTTCTTCTTTCCCCTTTTCTTCTTTCTTCATTCTTCTTCTTTCTTCCTTCTTCATTCTTCTTTTTTCTTTCTTCTTGTTCTTCCTTCTTCTTTCTCCCAATTTTCTTAATCCTCAATCCCTAATGCATCCTTAATCCTTAATCCCTAATCCTTAATCTCTAATCTCTAAACTTTAAACCCTAATACATAATTCCTAATCCTTAATCCCCAATCTATAACCTATAATCCTTAGTTCTAAACTCTATTTTCTTAATCCCTAATCTATATTCCCTAATCCCAAATCTATAATCCTTAATCCCTAATTCTCTAATCCTTAATCTTGATCCTAAGCCCTAATCTCTAATTTCTAATCTCTAATACCTGATCATGAATCCCAAACCCTTACTCACTAATCTCTAATCTCTTACCCTAATCGATAATCCCTAATCTTTAATAATTAATCCCTTAATATTTAGTCTCGAACCCTTAATCCTTAATCATTAATACCTTTCATCTCAAATCCCCTTAAACCTTAATCCCCAATTCGTATTACTTATTCCTTAATGCATACTTCCTAATCCATAATCCTTAATTCTTAAAACCATAATCCTTAATTGATAATCCATAATCCCTAATCCTTACTCCCTAATGCATAATACCAAACCCCTCCCACCCTAATCCCTAATCACTAATCCCTAATACCTCTCTAATCCCCATTGCTTACCTCTCGAATCAATAATACATATTCCCTAATCTCAAATCCCTCCTACTTTAATCCCATATAATTAAACCATACCCCCTAATCCTAATCCATCTCTTCATCCTCTTCTTCTACCTCTTTTTCATCTCTTTTTCCTTCATCCTCTTCTACTTTCTCTTTTTCTTCTTCTTCTTCTTCTTCTTCCTCTTCCTCTCCTTCTTCTTCCTTTTTCTTCATCTTCTACTTCTTTTTTCTCTACTTCTACTTCCTCTTCTTCTTCTTCTTCTTCTTCATCTTCATCATCTTCTTCTTCTTCTTTCTCTAATTCCTTCTTCTTCTCTTTCTCCTTCTTCTTCTTTTCTAGTTCTTCTTCCTCTTATTCTTCATCCTCTTCTTCTTCTTCTTCATCATATATTTCCTGTTCTTCTTCTTCTCCTCCTCCTTCTCCTTCTTCTTTTTCTCCTCCTTGTCTTTCTCCTTCTTCTTCTCTACCTCCTACTCCTTCTCCTTCTTGTTCTGCTTCTCCTTCTCCATCTCCTTCACCTTCCCCTTCGCTTTCTCCTTCTCCTTCTCCTTCTCCTTCACCTTCTCCTCCTCTTCTTCTCATCCTCCTCCTTTTCCTTCTCCTTCTTCTTCTTCTTCTTCTTTCTTCTTTCTTCTTCTTTCTACTTTCTTCTTTGTTCTGCCTTCTTCCTTCTTCCTTCCACCTTCTTTCTTCCTTCTTCGTTGTCCCTTCCTCCATCTTCTTTCTTCTTTATTCATTCTCCTCTTCTTCCTCTTCTTGTTCTTCTTCTTCTTCATCTTCTTCTTCTTCTTCTCCTTCTTCTTTTCCATTTCTCCTTCTTCATCTTCTTCTTCCTCTTGTTCTTCTTCTTTTTCATTATCATCTTCTTCTTCAACTTCTTTGTGTTCTTCTTCTTCTTCTTCTTCTTCTTCTTCTTCTTCTATTTCTTCATCTTCTTCTTCTTCTTCTTTTTCTTTTGCTCCTTCTCATTCTTCTTCTCTTTCTCCTTCTCCTTATCTTTCTCTTCACATTCTCCTTTTCTTTCTTCTTCTCCATCTCCTACTCCTCCTTCTCCTTCTCCTTCTACTTTCGAACTCCACCTTCCCCTTCTCCTTCTCTTTCTCCTTCTTCACCTTTTCCTCCACCTTCTTTCGTCCTCCTTTTCCTTCTCCTTCTTCTTCTTCTTCTTCTTCTTCTTCTTCTTCTTCTTCCTTCTTTCTTCTTTCTTCTTTCCTCTTTCTCCTATCTTCTTCCTTCTTCCTTCTTCTGTCTAAATTCCACCTTTCTTCTTCCATCTTCCTTTTTTTCCTTATACTTTCCCTTCTTCTTCCTCTTCTTCTTCTTCTTCTTCATCCTTTTCCTTTTCTTCCTCCTCATCATCATCTTCATCTTCTTTCTTACTTTTTTTCCTACTTTCATCATCTTTCTACTTTCTTCTATCTTCCTTCTTCTTCTTCTTCTTCTTTCTCTTCTTCTTATACTTCTTCTTCTTGCTCGTCTACACCTTTTCCTTTTCTTCTTATTCCTCTTCTTCTTCTTCTTCTTCTTCTTCTTCTTCCCCTTCTTTGTCTTCATGTTCTTCTTCTTCTTCTTTTTCTTCTTTGTCTTCCTCTTCTTCTTCTTCCCCTTCATCTTCATCTTCTCCTTCTTCTTCTTTTCTTGTTCTTCTTCTTCCTCTTCTTTTTCCTCTTGTTCTTCTTCTTCTTTTGTCATTTCTTCTTCTTCATCATCTTCTTCTTTTTCTTCTTCTTTCTCTTCTTCTTCTCCTTCTCCTTGTCTTTCACCTTCTTCTTCCCCTCCTTCTCCTTCTCTCTCTTTTACTTCTCCTTCTCCATCTCCATCTCCTTCAGCTTCCCCTTCTCCAACTCCTCCTTCTCCTTCACCTTTTCTTCATCATCATCCTCCTTTTTCCTTTTCCTTCTCCTTCTTCTTGTTCTTCTTCTTCTTCTTCTTCCCTCTTTCTTCTTTCTTCTTTCTTCTTTCTTCTTTCTACTTTCTTCTTTCTTCTTTCTTCATCCATCTTCCTTCCCCCTTCATCCTTTTTTCCTTCTTCCTTCTTCCTTCTTTCTTGTTCTTTATTTTCTCTTCTTCTTCCTCTTCGTCTATTTCTTCTTTCTTTTCTTTGTCCCCATCTTCTTCTTCTTACCCTTGTCCTTTTTCTCCCTAATCCCTAATCATTAATCCTTAAACCCTAATCCATCCCTAATCTTTTATCCCTAATCTTTAATCCTTGCCTCTAATCTCTAATCTCAAATCTCAAATCTCAAATCTCTAATCCTCAATCCTTAATAATTAGTCCAAAATCGATAATCAATAATCCCTAATCTCTAATCCTTAATCCTTGTCCTAAATCACTAATCCCTATTCCCTAAACCCTAATCACTAGTTCTAATCCTAATCCTAATCCAAATCCCTTAATCTTAAATCCATAATCCTTAATCTTTCTTCCTGAATCTCGCATCCTTAAGCCCTCAATCTATTCTTCATCATCTTCTTCCTCTTCTTCTTCTTGTTCCTCCTCATCTTCTTCTTCATCATCCTCTTCTCCTCATCTTCCTCTTTTTCTTCTTCTTCATCATTTCTTCTTCTTATTATTCTTATTCTTATTCTTTTTCTTCACAATCTTCTTATTCTTCTTCATCTACCTCATCCTCATCTTCTTCTTCTTCCTCTTCTTGTTCTTCTTATTATTATTAATATTATTATTATTTGATTTCTTCTTCTTCTTCTTCTTTCTCTTCCTCCTCCTACTATTCTTCTTCTACTTGTTCTTCTTCTTCTTCTTTCTCCTCCTCCTCCTACTATTCTTCTTCTACTTGTTCTTCTTCTTCTTCTACCTTTCTTCATCATCTTCTTCTTCTTGTTGTTCTTCTTCTTCTCTTCTTTTTCTTTTTCTTCTTCTTCTTTCTGCTCTCCTTCTTCCCTTTCTTCATCATCATCATCTTCTTCTTCTTCTTCTCCTCCTCCTCCTTCTATGACTTCTACTTCTTCCGCTTCTTCTTCATCTTCTTCTTCTACTACTTCTTCTTCTCCTTCTTTTCTTTTTCTTCCTCTCATTATTGTTGATTTTTTTCTTCTTCTTCTTCTTCTTTTCGTCTTTCAATGACTTCTTCTTCTTCTTCTCCTACTCCTTCTTCTTCTTCTACTTCTTCTTCTCCTCCTCCTCCTCCTCCCCGTTCTACTTCTAAATCTTCTTCCTCTTCTTCTTCTTCTTCTTCTTCTTTCTCTTCTTCTTCTTCTTCTTCTTAAAGTTCTTCTTCTTCTTCTCCTTTCTAATGAACTCCTTCTTCTTCTTCTTCTTCTTCTTCTTCTTCTTCTTATTCCTCTTCTTCTTCTTCTTCTTCGTCTTCTTCTTCCTCTTCTTCTTTTTCTTTTTCTTCTTCTCCTTCTTCCTCCCATTCTTGTTCTTCTTCTTCTTCTTCTCCTCCTCCTTCTTCTTCTTTTACTTCTAATTCTTCTTCTCCTCCTCCAACTCCTTCTTCTTCTAAATCTTCTTCGTCTTCTTCTTCTTCTTCTTCTTCTTCTTCTACTTCTTCTTTTTCTTCTTCTTCTTCTTCTTCAACTTCTTCTTCTTCTTGGTTCTAATGATCTCCTTCTTCTACTTCTTCTTCTTCTTCTTCTTCTTTCTCTTCTTCTTCTTCTTCTTCTTCTACTACTACTACTACAAAACTACTATTGCTTCTTCTTCTTCTTCTTCTTCTTCTTCTTCTTCTACTTCTTCTTCTTATTATTATTCTTCTTCTTCCTCAATCTCTAATCCCTATCCTTAATCCCCTAATTTTTAAGACCTAATCCCATAATCTCTTATCCATATATCTCATCTTTAATCCCTTTTCCTAAATTCCTAATTCGTGATCTCTAATGCATAATCCAAAAACCCTAATCACTAATCAATAATCCGAAATCACTAATCCATAATCTTTTTTCTCTTCTTCTTTTGCTTCTTCTTCCTCTATTACTTCTCCTTCTTCAACTATTGCATCTATTTCTTCTTCTACTACTTCTTTTACTTCTTCTTCAAATTTTTCCTCTACTTCTTTTTCTAATTCATCATCTTCTTCCTCTTCTTCTTCTTCTAGTACTTCTTTTTCATCATCTCTTCTTCTTCTTCTTCTTCTTCTACCTCTTCTTCTTCTTCTTCTTCTTCCTCTTCTACTTCTTGTAGTACATCTTCTTCAACTTCTTCTACATCGTCTTCTACTTCCTCTTCTTCTTCTTCTTCTTGTTCTCCTTGTTCTTCTTCTACTTCTTATTCTCCTTCTTCTTCTAAATCTTGATCTTCTTCTTCTTTTTCTTCTTCAACTTTTTCTTATTCTTCTTTTTCTTCTTCTTCTTCTTCTTCTTTATCTTCTTCTATTTCTTCATCATCATCATCATCATAATCATCTTCTTCTTCTTCTTCATCTACTTATACTTCTTTTAATTCTTATTGTATTTACTTCTCCTTCTACAACTTCTACTCCTTCTACTTCTTCTTCTTCTCCTCATTTTTTTTATCTTCTACTTCTTTTTCCTCTACTTCTTCAACTTCTTCCTCTTCTCTGTCTTCTTCTCCTTCTTCTTCTTCTTCTTCTTCTTCTTCCACTTCTCTTCGTCTTCTTCTTCTTCTTCTTCTTCTTCTTCTTCATCATCTTCCACTTCTTCTCATACTTCTTCTTCCTATTCTACTACTTCTTCTTCTTCTACTACCACTACTTATTCTCATTCTTCTTTTTCTTTTTTAACTTCTTCTTTTTTTGTCTTCTTCTTCTTTACTTCTTCTTCCCTTACCTCTTTTGTTTCTTCTTCTTCTTCTTCTTCAACTTCTTCTTCTTGTTCTTCTTCTAACTCTACTTCTTCTTTTTCTTCTTCTTCTTCAACTTCTTCATCATCTTCTCCTTCTTGTTTTTCTTCCTATCCTTCATCTTCTTCTTCTTCTTCTTCTTCTTCCTCCCCCTTTTGATCTTCTTCTACTTATTCTACTTCTTCTTACTATTCTTCTTCTTATTCTTGTTGCTCTTCTTTCTCTTCTTCTTCTTCCTTTTGATCTTCTTCCTCATCATCTTTTGCTTTTTTCCTATTCTTGTAGTTCTTCCCATTCTTCTTCTTCACTCTTCTTCTTCTTCTTCTTCTTCTTATCTTTCTTCTTCTTCTTCTTCTTTCTTCTTCTTTGTCTTCTTCTTCTTCTTCATCTTTTTCTTCTTTTTCTTCTTCTTTTTATTCTTTTTTCTTCTTCTTCTTCTTCTTCTTCATCTTGTTCCTTTTCTTCCTCTTCTTCTTCTTTCAATTCTTCTTCTTCTCCTTCTTCTTCTTCTTCATCATCTTATTTTTCTTCTTGTTCTTCTTCTTCTTCTTCTTCTACTAATTCTTCTTCATCATCTTCTTCCTACTCATCTTCTTGTTCTTCCTATTCATCTCCTTCTTCTTCCTTTTCTTCTCCTTCATCTTTTGAAGAAAAAATATAAAGAAGAAGAAGAAGAAGAAGGGGAATCTATAATACCTAATACTAAAATCCAATTCCCTAATCACTAATCTCTAATCCTTATCTCTAATAATTAATCCTTAATCCCTAATCATTAATCCATAATCCCTAATCCCTAACCCTTAATGCTTAATACATAATCTCTCCTTTCTTAATCCCTAATCCTTAATATCAAATCTTGAATCCTAATCCCTTCATCCCTAATTTCTAATATGTATTCCTAAATCCCTAATCCCTCCCTCCTTAATCCCTAATCCTTAATCCCTAGTTCCTAATCTTAATTACAATTGCTTAATCTCTAAGCACTAATATCTAATCTTTAATCCATAATCTTGAATTCTAAATCTTGAATGCCTAATTGCTATTCTCTAATTCATAATCATTAATCCCATTATCCCTAATCCTTAATCCCTAACCCTTAATCCCGATTACTTATTCTGTATTCCCTACTTCCTAATCCTTAATCCTAAGACCTTAATCTATAATTGTTCATCCATAATCTGTAATCCCTAATATCTGTATCTTAATTCCAAATTCTTAATACCTAACACCAAAACCATAATCCTTACATCCTTAACCCTTAAACCTAAATCCCTAACCCTTAATCTCTATTCCTTAATCCATCTCTTCTTTCTCTTCTTCTTCTTCTACCTCATCTTCTTTCTCTTATTCTTCTTCTTGTTTCTTTTCTTCTTCTTTTTCTTCCTTTTCTTCTTCTTCCTTTTCTTCTTCTTCTACTTCCTCTTCTTCCTTATCTTCCACTTCTTCTTGTTGTTGCTCTTCTTCTACTTCTTCTTCTTCTACTTCTTTTTTCTCTTCTTCCTCTTCCCCTTCTTCTTCTTCTTCTTTTTCTTCGTCTTATTCTTTTCTTTTTATTCTTCTTCCTCTTCTTCTTCCTCATCTTCTTCCTCTTTTTCTCCCTCTTCTTCTTTTTCTTCTTCTTCTTCTTCCTCTTCCTCTTCTTCTTCTTTTTCTTTTATTTCTTCCTCTTATTTGTCTACTTCTACTTCTTCTACCTCTTCTCCTTCTACTTCTCCTTGTCTTTCTTCTTCTCCTTCTCCTTCTCCTTCTTCTTCTTGTTTTCCTTCTCCATCTACTGCTTCTCCTTCTCCTTCTCCTTCTTCTTATTCTCCTTTTCCTTCTCCTCCTTTCTCCACAGCCTCCTCCTCATCCTTCTTCTTCTTCTTCTTCTTCTTCTTCTTCTTCTTCTTCTTTCTTCTTTTTTTCTTTCTTCTTTCTGCTTTATTCCTTCTTCCTTCATCCTTCCTCCTTCCTTCTTCCTTCTTCCTTCTTCCTTCTTTCTTCCTTCTTCTTTCTTCTTTCTTCTTTATTCTTCCTTATCTTCTTCTTCATCTTCTTCTTCTTTTTCATCTTCTTCTTTTTCCTCTGGTTCTTCCTCCTCTTCTTCTTCTTCCTTCTTCCATCTTCCTTCTTTCTTCTTACTTCTTCCTTCTTCTTCCTTCCTCTTTCTACCTTTTTGCAAATCTTTAATCCCTAATCTTTAATCCTTAATCCTTAATCTTTAATCTCTAATCTCTAATCTTTAATACTAAATCTTTAATCTCTAAACCCTAATGCCTAATATTTAATTCCTAATCCCTAATCCCTAATCCTTAATCTATAATCCATAATACCTAATTGCTAATCTCTTGTCCTTAGTCCCTAATCACTTAATCTTTAATCTCTAATCCCTTAATGTTGAGTCTTTCATCCGTAATCCCTAATCTTTAATATGTAATCTTGAATAAAAAATCCCTAATCACTAATCTCTAATCCTTAATCCCTATTCCATATTCCTTAATCCATAATTCCCAATCCTAAATACCTAATTATTTATATTTAATCCTTTAATTCTTAAACCCTTATCCCTAATCCATAATTATTAATCCCTTCATTCCTAATCCTTTTTCTTTAATCTTTAATACCTAATCTATAATCATTAATCCCTTCATCCTTAATCCTTTATCCTTAATCCTTAATCCTTATTACTTATTCTTTAATCCCTACTCTGTAATCAATAATCCTTAATCCCTAAACCCTAATTTCTAATTACTTATCCATAATCCCTAATCCTTAATCCATAATCCCTAATACCTAATTCTTAATCATTAATCCCTTCATCGAATGCCTAATCCTTAATCCTAGATCCCTATTACATATTTCCTAATCCCTACTCTTTAATCCATAATTCTTAATCTCTTAACCCTAATCTATAATTAGTAATTTATAATCCCTAATCCCTAATCCTTATTGCCTACTACCTAATCTATCCCTCCTTAATCCCTAATCTCTAATACCTAATCTCGAATCCCTAATCCCTTATCTCTAGTACTTAATCCTAATTATAATAAATTAATCTAATCTATAATTCCTAATCTCCAATCCTTAATCCTGAATTCTAAATTTCTAATCACTAATCTCTAATTCTTAATCATTATTCTCTATTTCCTAATCCATAATCTCTAATCCTAAATCCCTAATCTATAATCTTTAGTAATTAATCCCTTATCCTTAGTCTCTCACCCCTAATCCATAATCATTAATCCTTTCATCATTAACTCCTAATCTCTAATCCTTAAACCTTAATCTCTATTACATATTCCTTAATCTCTACTCATCATAAAATAATCTTTAATTCCAAAACCCTAAAACCTAATTAATAATCCATATTCCCTAATACCTTATCCCTTAACCATAATCTTTAATCCTTATTCCCTAACACCTAATCCATAATCTCTTCTTCTTTAATCCCTAACCACTAATTCCTAATCAAACTTTTTTCCTTATCTTCTTCTTCTTCTTCCTCCTCCTCCTCTTCTTCTTGCTTTTCTTCTTCCTCTTCTTCCTCATCTTTCTCTTCTTCTTCTTCTTCTTCTTCTTCTCCCTCTTCTTCTTCTTCTTCCTTTTCTTCTTCTTCTTTTTCTCCTTCTCCTTCTCCATCTCCTTCTCCTTCTCTTTCTCCTCCTCCTTCTCCATGTCCTCCTCCTTCTCCTTTGCCTTCTTCCTCTTCATCATCTTCTTATCACTCTTCTTCTTCTTCTTTCTTCTTTCTTCTTTCTTCTTTCTTCCATCTTTCTTCCACCTTCCTTCCTTCTTACTTCTTTCTTTCTTCTTCTTTCTTCCATCTTCTTCTTCTTTCTTTATTATTCTTCCTCTCCTTCTTCTACTACTTCTTCTTCTTCTCTTTCCTCTTCTTCTTCCTCCTTTTCTTCTTCTTTCTTCTTCCTTTTTTGTTCATCCTTCTTTTTTCTTCTTTCTTCTACTTCTTTCTTCTTCCTTATTCTTTCTTCCTTCTTCCATCTTTCTTCTTCCTTGCCTCTTTTCTTTAATTCCTAATCCTTAATCCTTAATCCTTAATCCTTAATCCATCCTAAATCTATAATCTTTAATCAGTAATCCTTAATCTCTACTCCTAAATCTCTAATCTATAAAACTTAATCCCTAATACC
>JAIUJO010000612.1:37500-40000 GCA_023846275.1 Vanilla planifolia
ACTTCTTCTCCCTCTTCTTCTTCTTCATCTTCTTCTTCTCCTTCTTCTTCTTCTTCTTCTTCTGCTTCTCCTTGAAGATATTCTGTCTCATTCTTCTTCTACTTCTTCTCCTTCATCATAGCCTTATTCTTCTTCTTCATCACCATCATCTACTTCTTCTTCTTCTTCTTATTCTTCTTCTTCTTCTTTTTCTTCTTTTTTCTCCAACTTCTTCTTCTTCTTCTTCTCCATCTTTGTCTTTTCCATCTTCTTCATTTGTTTATACTTCTTCCTTATCTACTTCTTCAACTTCTTCCTCCTCTTTTTCTTCTTCTTCTTCTTATTCTTATTCTTTTTCTTCTTCTTCTTCTTCTTCATCTTCACCTTCTTCTTTTACTAATTCTTCTTCTTGTTTCCGTTGTTCTTCTTCTTCTTCTTCATCATCTTCTTCTTCTTCGACTTCTTCTTCTTCTTCTTCCCATTCGACATTTTCTCCTTCTTCTTCTTCTTCCTCTACTGCTACTTCTTCTTCTTCTTCTTTCTTCTTCTCCTTCTTCTTCTTCTTCTTCTTCTCCTGCTTTCTCTACTTCTTTTTCTCTTACTTCTTATTCTTCTTCTTCTCTTCTTATTTTTTTTTACTTATTCTTCTTCTTCTTCTTCTTCTTCTTCTTCTACATCATCTTCTTCTTCTTTTTCTTCTCCTTCTTAATATCCTTCTTCATCTTCTATTTCTAATCCTTCTTCTTCTTCTTCTTCTTCTCCTTCTTCTTTTCTCCTTCATCTTCTTCTTCTTCTTGTTTTCTTCTCCTCCTTCTTCTTCTTTTTCTTCTTCCTTATCTACTTCCTTTTCTTCCTTTTTCTCTTATTTCTTTTTCATCTTCTTTTTCTTTTTTTCATCTTCAACTTTTTATTCTACTTCTTCTTCTTCTTCTTTTTCTTCCCGCACTTCTTCTTCTTCAACCTCTTCTTTTTCTTCATCATCATTGTCTTCCTCTGCTACTTCTTCTTCTTCTTCCTCATCTTCATCTCCATCTTCTTCTTCTTCTTCTTCTTCTTCGTATTCTCCTTCTTCATAATCATCTTCTTGTTTTTCTTCATCTTCTTCTTCTTCTTTTTGTTAGCCTTCTCTAACTTCTTCGTTTTCTTCCTTTTCTTCTCCATCTTCTTCTTCATCATCATTGTCTTCTTTTTCTTCTTCTTCTCCTTCTCCTTCTACTTCTTCTTTTTCTTCTACTGCTTTTTCTTCTTCTTCGTCTTCTTCTTCTTCCTCTTCGCTTCTTCTTCTTCTTCTCCTCCTCCTCCTCCTCCTCCTCTTCCTACTCCTTTTTCTTCTTCCTTTTCTTCTTCTTCTTCTTCTTCTTTTTGTTATTCTTCTTCTACTTTTTCATCTAATCCTTCATCTTTTTTTTCTTCTTCTTATACTCTCCATCATCATCTTCTACTTCTTCTTCTTGTTTTTGTTCTCCTTTTTCTTCTTCTTCTTCTTTTTCTTCTTCTTCTTCATCATCTTCATCTTTATCTTCAACTTCTTCTTCCTCTTCTTCTTCTTCTCCTTCTTCTACTTCTTCTTCCACTTCTTCTTCTTCTTCTCCATCTTCGTCTTCTGCACCATCTTCTTCTTCTTCCACTTTTATTTCTTCTACTTCTTTATATCTTCTTCTTCCTCTAGTTCTTCATCTTCTTCTTTTACATCTTCTTTTTCTTCTTTATCTTCTCCATTTAAATCTTAATTATAATCATAATCTTCTTCTTCATCTTCTCCTTCCTCTACTCCTTGTTGTTGTTCTTCTTCTTCTTCTTCATCTTCTTCCTCTTCTTCTTCTTCTTCTTCCTACTCTTCTTCTTCTCTTTCATCATTGACTACTTCTTCCTCTTCTTGTTCTTCATTTTGTTGTTCTTCTTCTTGCTCTACTCTCTTCTTCTTCTTCATCTTTTTTTATTTGCTATCTTCTTTTTAACCATCTTCTCCATCTTCTTCTTCTTCTTTGTCTGCCTCCATTTCTTCTTTTTCTTCTTCTTCTTCTTCTTCTTCTTCTTCTTCCTCTTCTTCTTCTTCTCTTCTTCTTCTTCTTGCTAGTCTTCCTCTTCTTCTTCATCTTCTTCCTCTTCTTCTTATTCTTCTTCTTCATTTCCTTCTTCTTCTTCTTCTTCTACTTCTTCTTCTTTCGTTTTCTTCTTCTTTTTCTTCTTCTTCTTCTTCTTCTTCTTTCTCTTCTTCTTCTTCTACTACTACTACTACTTTCTCTTATTCTTCTTCTTCTTCTTTTCCTTTGTCATCATCATCATCTTCTACTTCTTCCTCTTCCACTTCTTCTTCTTCTTCTTTTTCTTCTTATTCTTCTTCTTCTTTTCTTCTTCTTCTACTACTTCTTCTCCTCCTTCTCCTTCTTCTTCTCCTCTTATTCTACTTCTTCATGTTCTCCCCTTTCTTGTCCTTCTTCTTCTTCTTCTTTCTTCTTTCTCTTCTTCTTATTCTTCTTCTTCTTCTTCATGTTCATTTTTTCTTCTTCTTATAATTTTT
>JAIUJO010000612.1:45000-50000 GCA_023846275.1 Vanilla planifolia
ATTTCTTCTTCATCTTCTTCTTTTCTTCTTTCTTCATCTTCTTCTTCATATACTTTTTCTTCTTCCTAATCTTCGTCTTCTTCTTCTTCTTCATCTTCATCTTCTCTTTCATCATCTTCTGGCTCTTCTTCTTCTTCTTCTTCAAGTACTTCTTCTTCTTCTTCTTCTTCCTCTTCTTCTTCTCTCCTCCTCCTTCTTCCTCTTCTTCTTCTTCTCCTTGCTTTTCTTAGTCGTCTTCTTTTTCATCATCATGATCTTCTTCCTCTACTTCTTTCTTTTCTTCTTCTTCTATTACTTCATCTTCTTATTTTTTCTTCTCCTTCTTATTCTACTACTACCACCGCTACTACTTCATCTACTACTTCTTCTTCTTCTCCGTCTTCTCCATCCTCTTCTTCTCCTTCATCTTCTTCTCTTCTTCTTCTTCTTCTTCTTCTTCTTTCATCTTTTTCTTCTTCTTCTTCTTCTACTTCTTCTTCTTTCTCTTTTCTTCTTCTTCTTCCTCTTCCTTTTCATCTTGTTTTCATCCTCTTCTTCTTCTTCTACGTCTTCTTCTTCTTCTTCTTCTTCTTGTTCATCACCTTTCGCTTCTTCTTCTTCTACTTTTTGCTCTTCTTCTTCTTCTCCATCTTCTTCTTCTTCTTCTTCTTCTTCGTTGTCTCTTTCTTCTTCCACTTCATTTTCTTCTTCTTCTGCTATTGCTGCTCCTTCTTCTTCTTCTTCTTCTTCTACTTCTCCTTCTTTTCTTCTTCTTCTTTTTTCCCTTGATCTTCTTCTTCCTCTTCTTCTTCTTCTTCTTCATCTTCTTCTCGTTCTGCAACTCCTCCTTCATTTTCTTGTTCTTCTTTTTCTTTATTTCTTCTTCTTCCCCTTCTTCTTCTTCTTCTTACTTCTTCTTCATCATTTTCTTTATCTTCTTCTTCTTCTTCTCCATAATCGTCATCTTCCTCTTCTTCTCCATTATCATCATCTTCTTCTCCATTATCGTCATCTTCTTCTTCTTCTTCCTTTTCTTCTTCATCATCATCTTCGTCTTCTTCTGCTTCTTCTTCTTCTTCTTCTTCTTCCTCTGCTTCTCCTTGCTGTTCTTCTATTTTTTTCATCTTCTTCTTCTTCTCTTCTTCGACTTCCACATCTTCTTCTTCTTTTTTCGCTTCCTCTTCCTCTTCATCTTCTTCTTCTTCATCATCATCTTCTTCTTCGTCTTCTTCTACATCTTCTAATTTTCTTCGTCTTCTTCTTCTCCTTCTTCTTCTACTTCTTCCTCTTCTTCTTCATTTTCTTCCTTATCTTCTTCTTCTTCTTTTTCATCTTTTCTTTTCCTTCTACTTCGTCTTCTTCTTCTTCATCATCTTCTTCCCCCTCTTCTTCTTCTTCTTCTTCACCTTCAACAACTTCTCCTTCATCTTCAAATTCTTTTCCTACTTGTTCTTCCTCTGCGACTTCTTCTTCATCTTCTTCTCCTTCTTCCTCATCTTCTTCTCCATCTTCTCCTTCTTTTTCTTATTCTCCTTCTTTATCTTCTTCTTCTTCTTCTTATTTCTTCTTCTTGTTTTTCCTCATGTAGTTCTTCCTCTTCTTCTTTTCCTTCTCCATCTTCTTCTTCTACATCTTGTTCTTTATTATTGTCTTCTTCTTCTCCTCCTCCTCCTCCTTCTCCTTCTTCTTTTTCTTCATCTTCTTCTTCTTCTCCTTCTTCTTCTTCTTGTTCTACTACTACAACTCCCACTACTACTACTTCTTTTCTACTCCTTCTTCTTCTTCAAATTCTTTTTCTTCTTCTTCTTCTTCTTCTTCTTATTCTTATTCTTATTCTTCTTCTTCTTTTTCTTCTTCTACTTCTACTTCTTCTTTTCCTTCTTCTCCTTCTTCCTCTACTTCTTTTTTTCTTCTTCTTCTACTTCTTCTAATTGTTCTTCTTCTTCTTCTTCTTCATCTTCTTATTCTCCTCCTCCTCCTCCTCCTCCTCCTTCAGGTCTTTCTTCATCTTCTTCTTCTTCTTCTTCTTCTTGAAGTTATTCATCTGCTTCTTCTTCTTTTTCTCCTCCTCCTCCTCCTCCTCCTCCTCCTTCTCCTACTTCTTCTTCTTCTTCTACATCTTCTCCTTCTTCTCCTTCTTCTTCATGTTCTTCTTTTTCTTCTTCTTCTTCTTCTTCTTCTTTTCCTTCTTAATCTCCTTCTTCTTCTTTGTCTTCACCTTCGTTTTATTTTTCTTCTAATTCTTCTTATTCATAATCTTCCTCTTGTTTTCTTCTTCTTCTTCTTTTTCTTCTAAATCTTTTGCGTCCTCTTCTTCTCCATCCTCTTCCTCTGCTTCTTACTTTTTTGCATCTTCTTCTACTTTTTCTACTTCTTTGTCTTTCTTTCTCCTTCTTCTTCCTGTTCCCCATCTTCTTCTTCTTTTAATTCTTCTTCTTCTTCTTCTTCTTCTTCTTTCTCTTCTTCTTCTTCTTCTCCTTCTCAATCTTATTCTTCTTCTTCTTCTTCTTCACCTTCTTCTTCTTCTTCATCATCTTACCCTTTTCTTTTTTTTTTCTTCTTTTTCTTCTTCTTCTTCTTCTTATTCTTATTCTTATTCTTTTTCTTCTTCTTCTTCTTCTTCTTTTTCCTCTCCTTCTTCTTCTTCTTCTTTATCTTTTCTACTACTACTTCTTCTTGTTCTTCCTTTTGCCCTTCTTCTTCTTCTTCTTCTTCTCATTCTTAATCTCCTTCTTTTCCTTCTTCTTCTTCTCCTTCTTCTTCTTCTTCTTCTTCCTCATCCTCTTCTTTTCTTCTTCATCTTATTCTTTATCTTCATCTTCTACTTCTTCTTCTTCTTGTTCATCTTCTTCTTCTTCCAGTTCTTCTAATTCTTTTCCTTCATCTTGTTTTTCTTCTTCTACTTCTTCTTTGTCTACTTCGCCTTTCAACTCCTCATTTTCTTCTTCTTTCCCTTCTTTTTCTTCTACTTCCACTTCCTCTTCTTCTTTTTCTTTTTCTTCTTCTTCATCATCTTCTTCTTCTTCTGCCTTTTTCATCATCATCATCATCTTCTTCTTCTACTTCTACTTCTTCTTTTACTTCTACTTCTTCTTCCTCCTCTTCTTCTTCTTTTTCTTCTTCTCCTTCTCCTACTTCTTTTTCTTATACTTTTCTTTTTCTTTTTCTTCCTCCTCTTCTTCTTCGTCCCTACCTCCTCCTTCTTCTTCTTCTTCTTCTTCTTCCTCGTCTTCTTCCCCATCTACTTCTTCTTCTTCTTATTCTCCATCTGCATTATCATCTTCTCCTTCTTCTTTATCTTCTTGTTTTTCTTCTTCTTCTTCTTCTTCTTTTTCTTCCTCTTTTCCTTCTCCAACATCTTCTTCTTCTTCTTCTTCTTCTTTTCCATTTTCTTCTTCATCATCTTCTTCTTCTCCTCCTCCTCTTTTTTCTTCTTCTTCTTCTTCTTCTTCTTCTTCTACTTCTTCTTCTTCTACTTCTTCTTCTTGTACTTCTCTTTCTTCTTTGTCCTCCTCCTCTACCTCTTCGTCTTCTTCTTCTTTATATTAATCATCATCATCTTCTTCTTCTTCTTCTTCTTCTTCCTCCTCCTCTTCTTCTTCTAATTTGTTTCTTCTTTATATTCTTCTTCTTCTTCTACTTCTTCATCTTCTTCTCCTCCTCCACCTCCTACTCTTTCTTCTTCTTTTATAACTTCTCCTTCTTCCCTTTCTTCCTCTTGTTCTCCTTTTTCTTCTTCTTCTTCTTCCTCTTCTTCTTCTTCTTGTTCTTCTTCATCTTCTTCTTCTCCTCCTTAATTTCCTTCTTCTTCTTCTTCCTCTTCACCTTTTTATCTTCTCCTACTAATTCTTCTTCTACACCATCTTCTTGTTTTCTTGTTCTTCTTCTTCTTCTTCTTCTTCCTCTTCTTATTCTTCTTCCTCTTCCTGTGCTTCTTATTTTTTTTGCATCTTCTTCTTTTTCTTCTACCTCTTTATCTTCTTTTTCTGTTTCTTCTTCTTGTTTGCCGCCCTCATCTTCTACTTTTTCTTCTTCTTCTTCTCTTCTTCTTCTTCCTTTTCTTCTCCCTCTTCTTCTTTTCCTTTTTCTTCTCCTTCTTAATCTCCTTCTTCTTCTTTTTCTTCGTCTTCGTCTTCTTCTTCTTCTTCTTCTTCTTCTCTTTCTTCTTATTCTTAATCTTCTTCTTTTATTCCTTCTTCTACATCTTCTCCATTCTCTTCTTCATCTTCTGCTTTGTTTTCTCCATCCTTTTCTTCCTCTTCTTCCTCTCAATCTTCTTCATCTTCTTCCTCTCTTTATTCTTCTTTTTCTTCTTCTCATTTTTTGTTTTATTCTTCTTCTTCTTCTTCTTCTTCTCTTATTAATTCTTCTTCATCTTCTTCTTCTCCTCCTTCTTCTTCTTCTTCCACTTTTTATTTTTCTTCTTCTTCTTCCTAATCTTCTTCTTCCTAATCTTCTTCTTCCTAATCTTCTTCTTCCTGTGCTTCTTCTTCTTCATCATCTTCATCTTCATCCTCTTCTTCTTCTTCATCTCGTTCTTCTTGTTCTACTTCTTCTTCTTCTTCTTCTTTTATCCTTCTCCTTCTTCTTCTTCTTCTTCTACTACTTCTACATCTTCTTCCTCTTTTCTTTTTCTTCTTCATCTTCTTTTCTTCTATTACTACAACTTCTTCTTCTTCTTCTTCTTCTTCTTCTTCCACTTCTTCATCTTTTCCTTCCTCTTCTTCCTCTTCTTCTTCTTCTTCTTCTTGTTCATCTTCTCTTCTTTTTTTTTGTCTTTTTATTCTTCTCCGTCTTCTTTAGCTTCTTCTTTCCTCTGCTACTCCTTCTTCATCATCTTCTTCTACTTCTTCTTCTTCTTCATCTTCTTCTTCCTCTTCTTCTTCTTCTTCTTCCTCTTCTTCTGCTTCTTCTTCTTATACTTCTTCTACTTCTCCTTCTTCTTATTATTATTATTATTATAATTCTTCTTCTTTTTCTTCTTCTTCTTCTTCTTCTTTTTCCCCATCTTCTTCTTCTTC
>JAIUJO010000612.1:52500-55000 GCA_023846275.1 Vanilla planifolia
TCAACTTCTTTTTCTTTTACTGCTTCTTCTTCTTCTACTTCTTCCTCTTCTTCTTCTTCCACTTCTTATTCTCCTTCTTCTTTGTCCTCTTCTTCTACTTCTTGTTCTTGTGCTTCTTCTTCCTATTCTTCTTATTCTTCTTGTTCTTCTTTTTTATCATATATTTATTCTTCTTCTTCTTCTTTAACATCTTCTTCTACTTCTTCTTCTTCTTCTTTTTCTTCTTTTTCTTCTTCCCGTTCTTCTTCTTCTTCTTCTTCAACTTCTTTTTCATCTTCGTCTTCTTCTTTTTCTATTTACTCTTCTTCTTCTTCATCAACTTCATCTTTTCATTCTTCTTTTTCTTCTTCTTATTCCTCTTCTTCTAAATCTCCTTTTTCTTCTTCTTCTTCCTCTTCTTCTTCTTCTTCTTCTTCTTTTTCTTCTTCTTCTTCTTCTTCTTCTTCTTCTTCTTCTTCTTCTTCTTCTTCTTCATCTTCTTCTTCTTCTCCTTTGTCTTCTTCTTCTTCTTCTTCTTTTTCTTCTCCATCTTATTCATCACCTTCTTCTTTTTCTTCCTCTTCTTCCTCTTCTACTTCTTCTTCTTCTTCTTCATCTTCTTCTTCTTCAACTTCTTCTTCTTCTTCTTCTTCTTCATCCTGCTCCTCCTCTTCTTCTTCTTCTACTTCTTTTCCTCTTCTTCTTCTTCTTCTTCTTCCTCTTCTTCATCTTCTTCTTCTTGTTCTTCTTCTTCTTCTTCTTCTTCTCCTTCTTCCTCTTTATAGTCATCATCATGATCATCATCATCGTCATCATCATCATGATCTTCTTCTTCTTCTTCTTCTTCTTATAATTCTTCTGGTTCTTCTTCTTTTCCTTCTTCTTCTTCTTCTTCCTTTCTCCTCCATCATCTTTTTCTTCATCTTTTTTTCTCGTCTTCCTCTACTTCTTCTTCTGCTTCGTCTTCTTCTTCTTCTCTCCTACTTCTTTTTATTCTTCTTCTTCATTTTCTTCATTCCATCTTCTTTTTCTTCATGTTCTTCTTCTTCTTATTCTACTTCTTCTTTATATTTTTTTTGTTATTTTTATTTTTATTAATATTATTATTATTTAATGCTATTTTTATTATTTTTCTCACTCTCAGAATCCTTCTTCTTCTTCTTCTTCTTCTTCTTCTTCTCCTTCTTCTACTTCTTCTTCTACTTCTTTTTCATCTTCTACTTCGTCTTCTTCTTCTTCTTCTTCTTCTTCTTCTACTTCTACTTCTTCTTCTTCTTCATCATCTTATTCTTCTTTTTCTTCTTCTTCTTCTTCTTCTTCTTCTTCTTCTCCTTCTTCTACTTCTTCTTCTACTTCTTTTTCATCTTCTACTCCGTCTTCTTCTTCTTCTTCTTCTTCTTCTTCTACTTCTACTTTTTCTTCTTCTTCTTCTTCTTCTTTATCATCTTATTCTTCAATTTCTTCTTCTTCTTCTTCTTCTTCTTCTTTTCCCCTCTTTTTTCTTCTTAATCTTTTATCTCTTCATCTTCCCCCTCCTCCTTCTTCTTCTTCTTCCTCCTCCTCTTCTTCTTCTTCTTCTTCTTCTTCTAGTTCTTCTTTTTATTCTTCTTGTTCTTCTTCTTCTTCTTCTTCTTCTTCTTCTTTGTCTTCTCTTTCTTCATCTTCTTCTTGTTCTTATTCTACTTCTTTTTCTTTATCTTTTTTTATTATTATTTTTATTATTAAAAAAATTGTTATTATTATTTAATATAATTTTTTTTATTCTCGTTATTATTCTTCTTCTTCTTGTTTTTCTTCCTCTTCCTCTACTTCTTCTTCTTCTTGTTTTTCTTCTTTTTCTTCTTCTTCATCTTCTTCTTCCTATTCTTATTCTTTCTCGTCTTCTTCATCCCTTTCTTCTCCTCCATCCCTTTCTTCTTGTTCTTCTTCTTTTTCTTCTCCTTTTTAATCTTCTTCATGATCATCATCTTCTTCTTCCTCCTCTTCTCCTACTTCTTCATCTTCTTCATTTTTTACTTCTTCTTCTTCTTCGTCTTCCTCTTCTTCTTCTCCTTCTTCTTCTTATTCTTATTCTTCATCTTCTTCTTCTTCTTCTTCTTCTTCTTGTTTTTCTTCTTTTTCTTCTTCTCCTAATTCTTATTCTTTTTCTTCTTCTCCTTTCCATTCTTCTTCTTCTTCTTGTTATTTTATGTTGTATTCTTCTTCTTTTATTATTATTATTATTATTATTATTATTATTATTATTATTATTATTATTATCATTGTTATTATTATCATTGTTATTATTAATAATATCATTATTATTATAATTAATATTCTTCTTTGTCGTCTTCATCTTCTTTTTCTTCTACATCTTCTTCTTCTTCTTCCTCTTCCTCTTCTTCATCATCTTCTTCTTCTTCTTCTTCTTCTTCCTCTTCTTCTTCATGTTCTTCCTGTTCTTCCCCTTCTTAATCATCTTCTTCTTCTGCTTCTTCTTCTTTGACTTCATCTTCTTCTTCTTATTCTTCTTCTACTTCGT
>JAIUJO010000612.1:62500-72500 GCA_023846275.1 Vanilla planifolia
TTTCTTCTTGTCGTCTGCATCTTCTTCTTCGCCTTCTTCTTTTTGCTCTTCTTCTATTTTATCTTCTTCTTAATCTTTTTCTTTTGGTTCTTCTTCTTCTTCTTCTCCTCCCTATTCCTCTTCTTCTTCTTCTTCTTATTATTATTATATTACTTCTTCTTCTTCTACTTCTACTTCTTCTTCCTCTTCCACTTTTTTCCTTCTTCTTCTTCTTCATCATCATCATCATCCTCCTCCTCCTCTTCTTCTTCGTCTACTTCACCTCTTTCTTGTTCTACTTTTTCCTCCTTCTTCTTCCTTTTCATCTTCCTCTTCTTTCGTCGTCTTCTTCTTGTTCTTCTTCTCTACTCTCCTTCTCCTTATTCTTCTTCTCCTTCTTCTTCTTTTTTGTTCTTCTATTTCTTTTCTCTTCTTCTTCTTCTTCTCCTTCGCCTTCTTCTGCTTCATCTTCTTTTGTTTCCTCCTCTTCTTCTTCTTCTTCTTCTTCTTCTTCTTCCTCCTCTTCTTCTTCTCTTTCCTCCTCACCTTCTTTTTCTTTTTCATCTTCTCCATCTTCTACTCTTTCTTCTTCTCCTTCTTCTTCTTTCCTCATCTTCTTCTTCCACGTCTTTTTCTTCTTCTTCTTCTTCTTCTTCTACTTCTTCTTCAACTTCTTCCTCATTCTTTTTCTTCATCTTCTTCTTCTTCTTCTTCACTTCTTCTTCTTCTTCCTCTTCTTCTTCTTCTTCTTCCCCTCCTTCTTCTTCTTCTCCTTCTTCTGCTTCTTTTTCATCTTCTTCTTCTTTTTCTTCTTCTTCTTCTTTGTCTTTTTCATTTTCTACTTCTACTTCTTCTTCTTCTTCTCTTATTCTTCTTCTTGTTATTCTTTTTTTTTCTTCTCCTACTTCTTCGTCTACTTCTTCTTCCTGTTCTATTACTACTTCATCTTCTTCTTCTTCTTCTTGCCCATCATCTTCTTCTTCTTTTTCTTCTTCTTTCATATTTTCTTTTTCTTCTAATTCTTCTTCTTGTTCTTCTTCTTCATCTTCTTGCTCTTCTTCTTCTTCTCCTTCTTCTTTTTCTTCTTCTTCTTCTTCTTCTTCTTCTTCTCCACATTCTACTCCTTCATCTTCCCCTCTGTCTTCATTTTCAACTTCTTCACCTTGTTCATCTTCTTCTTCTACTTCTTCTTCATTCTCTTGTTCTTCTTCTTCTTGTTCTTCTTCTTCTTCCTCTTCTTCTTCTTCTTCGTCTTCATCATCTTGTTGTTGTCGTATTGTTGTTTTTGTTCTTCTTCTTCTTCTTCGTCTTCTTCTTCCTCTTCCTCATCTTCTTCTTATTCTTCTTCTTCTTCTTCTTCTTCTCCTCCTCCTTATTCATCTTCTCCTCCTTCTACTCCTTTTACTCCTCATCCACCTCCTCCTTCTCCTCTTCCTCCTCATCCATCTTCTTCTTCTTCTTCTTCCTCTTTTTCTTCTTCTTCTTCTTCTTCTTCTTCTTCTTGTCCTCTTCCTCGTCCCCCTCCTCCTTATTCTTCTCCTCCTTCTACTCCTTCTTTCGCTCCTTCCACTTATTCTTCTTCTTCTTCTCTTTCTTCTCCTTTATCTTCATCATCTTCATCTTCTTCTTATTCGTCTTCTTCTTCTCCTTCTTCGTCTTCTACTTCTCCTTCTTCTACTTCTTCTCCATCTTCTTATTTTTCTTCTTTTGCTTGTTCTTCTTCTTCTTCTTTTTCTTCCTCTTATTCTTCATCATCATCAACTTCTTCTTTTTCTACTTCATCTTCTTCTACTTCTCCATCACCATCTACTTTTTTTCTTCTTCCACTCCTTCTTCTTTCTCTTCCTCTTCTTCATCATCATCATCATCTTCTTCTTCTTCTACTTCTTCTTCTTCTACATCATCTTCTTCTTCTTCTTCTTCTTCTACTTCTTGTACTTCTTCATCATCATCATCATCTTCTTCTCCTTCTCCTTCTTCTTCTTCTACATCATCTTCTTCTTCTTCTTCTTCTTCTACTTCTTCTACTTCTTCATTTTCTTCTTCTTCTACTTCTTTATCTTCTTCTTCTTCTTCTGCTTCTTACTTTTCTTCTTCTTCTTTTTCTTCTCTCCTCATCCACCTTCTTTTTTTTTGCCTTCTTCTTCTTCTTTTTCATCATCATCATCATCATCACCATCATCATCATCTTCTTCTTCTTCTTCTTCTTCTTCATCTTCTTCTTCTTCTTCCTCTTCTACTTCTTTTTCTAATTCTTCTACTTCTTCATTTCCCTCTTTCTCTTCTTCTTCTTCTACACGTTCTTCTTCTTAGACTTCTTGTTCTTCTTCTTCTTTGTCTTTTTCATTTTTTTCTTCTTTTTCTTCTTTTTCTTCTACTTTTTCTTCTTCCTCTTTTGAATTTTCTTCTTCATTGTTTTCCTTGTTCTTCTTTATCTTCTTCTTTTTCTTCTTCTTCCTCATCTTCTTCAACTTATTATTATTATTATTATTATTCTACATCTTCCTCCTCTACTACTACTTCTTTTCCTTCTACTTCTTCTTCTTCTTCTTCATCTACTTCTTCTTCATTATCTTCTTCTACTTCTTCTTTTTATATTTCTTCTTCTTCTTCCTATTCTTCTACTACTTCTTCTTCTTTATCTTCTTCTTCCCCTTCTTCTTCTTCTTCATTCTCTTCTTCTTTTACTTCTTCCTCTTCCTCTTCTTCTTCTTCACCTACTTCTTCTTCTTCTTCTTCTTCTTACTCCAGTTCTTCTTCTTCTTCTTCTTCTTCTTCTTCTTCTTCTTCTTCTGCTTCTTCTTTATCATCATTATCTTCTCCTTCAAGATCTACCACTACTTATTCTTCTTCATCTTCTTCTTATTCTTCTTCTTGTTCTTTTGTCATTTGTTTCTTCTTCTTCCCCCACCTCTTCTTCTTCTTCTTCTTCTTCTTCTTCTACTTGCTTTTTCTTTTTCTTCATATTTTTCATCTTCTTCTCCTTCTTCTTCTCCTTCTTCTTCTCCTCCTCCTTCTCCTTCTTCTTCTTCTTTCATCTTCATTTCTTCTTCCTCTCCTTCCACTTCTTCATCTTTCACTTCTTTTTCTTCCTCCTCCTCCTCTTCTTCCTCATCTACTTCTTCTTTTTCTTCTTTTACATTTCTTTCTTCAACCTCTTCTTATTTCTCTTCTTGCTTCCTTCTCTTCTTTCTACTACTGCATCTTCTTTTTCTTCTTCTTCTTATCTTTCTTCTTCCTCCCCTTCTTCTTCATCTTCTTTTTCTTCTTCTTCTTCTCCTTCTTCTTCTTCTTCTTCTTCTCTTTCTTTTCTTCTTCTTCTTTTTCTCTTTCAACTTCTTCTTCTTCTACTTCTTCTTCTACTTCATCTTCTTCTTCTACTTCTTTTTCTTCTTCTACTTCTTCTTCCTCTTCTTCTTCTTCCACTTTCTCTTTTTCTTCTTCTTCTTCTTCTAATTCTTATTGTTATTGTTATTCTATATCATCTTCTTCTTGTACTTCATCATCTACAACTACTATTTCTTCTTCTTCTTTTTCTTCTGCTTCTTCTTCTTTTTCTTCTTCTTCTTCTCCTGCTTCTACTTCTTTTTCTTCTTCTACTTCTTCTTCATCTTCACCTCATCCATCTTCTTCTTCTTCTTTTTATCCTCTTCCTCCTACTTCTAATTGTTCTTCTTCTTCTTCTTCTTCTTTTTCTTCGTCTTCTTCTTCTTGCTCTTCTTCTTCTTCTCCTCCTTCTTCCACTTCTTCTTCGACTTCTTCTTCCTTTTCTTCTTCTTCTTGTTCTTCAACTTCTTTTTCTTCTTCTTATTATTTTTCTTCTTCTTCCTCTACTTCTTCTACAACTTCTTCTTCTTCTTCACCTTCTTTTCCTTCTCCTTCTTTCCTTTCTTCTGCCTCTTCTTTTTCTTCTTATTCTTTTTCTTCTTCTTCTCTTTCTTCTCCATCTTCTCCTTCTCAATCTTCTTCTTCTTCTTCTTCTTCTACTACTACAACTTCTTCTTCTTCATTTCTTCTTCTACTTCTTCTACTACTACAACAACTTCTTCTTCTTCATTTCTTCTTCTTCTTACTCTTCTTCTTCTTCTTCTTTTTCTTCTTCTTCTTCTTCTTCTTCTTATTCTTCTTCTACATCTTCTTCTTCTTCTTCTTCTTCTTCTTCTTCTTCTTCTTCTTCTTCCTCTTCTTCTTCTTCTTCCTTTTCTTCTTCATCATCATCTTCTTCTTCCTCTTCTTCTTCTTCTCCTTGACCATCTTCTTCTTCTTCTTTGCCTTCTTCTTCTTTGCCTTCTTCTTCTTCTTCTTCTTTTCCTCCTCCTCCTCCCTTTTATCCTTTTTCTTCTTCTTCTTCTTTTTCTCCTTCTTCCTTTTTCTTCTTCTTCTTCTTCTTCTTCTTCTTCTTTTTTCTTCTTCTTATTATTATTCTTATTATTATTAGTATTCTTATTCTTCTTCTTCTTCTTCTTCTTGTTCTTCTCTTTCTTTCTCTTCTTCTTCCACTTCTTCTTTTTGTTCTTCTTCTTCTACATTTTTCTTCTTCTTCTTCTTCTTGATCTTCTCCTTCTTCTTCTTCTTCATCTTAATCTTCTTCGTCTTCTTCTTCTTCTTCTCTTATTTTTCTTCTTCTACTTTTTCTTTTTGTTCTTATTCTTCTTCTTCTTCTTCTTCTTCTTCTTCTTACTCTTCTTCTTCTTCTTCTTCTCCCTTCTTCTTCTTCTTCTACTTCTTCTTCTTCTTCTTCGTCTTCTTCTTCTTCTCCTTCTTCTTCTTTTTCTTCTTCTTCTTCTCCTTTTTCAACTTTATTATGTTCTCCTTCTTCACCTTCATATTCTTCTTCTCATCTTCTCCTTCTTTTCCATCATATCCATCTTCATCATCTTCTTCTTCTACTTCTACTTCTTCTTCTTCTTCTTCTTCTTCTTTGTCTTCTTCATCTTCTTACTCTTCTCCTTCTTCGTCCTCTACTTCTTTTTATTTTTCTTCTTGTTCTTCTTTTTCTTCTTCTTCTACTTCTTCGTCTTCCTCCTCTTCCCCATCTCCTTCTTGTTCATTATCTACTTCTCCTTCTTCTGCTGCTTATTCTTCTTATTCTTCTTCTTCTTTTTCTTATTATTATTATTATTATTATTATTATTCCGCTTCTTCTTCTTCTGCTTCTTCTTTTTATTCTTCCTCTTCTCCTTCTTCTTCTTCTTCTTCTTCTTCTTCCTCCACTTCTTCTTCTTTTACTTCTTCTTCTTCTCCTTCTTCTTCTTCTTCTTCTTCTCTTTGTGCTTCTTCTTCATCTTCTTCTTCTTTTTGTTCTACTTCAAATTCTTCATTTTCTTCTTCTTATTCTACTTCATCATAATCATAATAATCTTCTTGTTCTTGTTCTTCTTCTTCTTCTTCTTCTTCTTTTTCTTCTTCTTCTTCTTCTTCTTCTTCTTCTTCTTTCACTTTTTCTTCTTGTTCTTCTTCAAGCCTTTTTCTTAATCCTATTCTACATCTTCTTCTTCTTCTTCTTACTATCTTCTTCTACTACTTCTTTTTCTTCTTCTTTTTCTTCTCCTTCCTCTTCTTCTTCTTTGGATTCTTCACCTTCTTCTTCTTCGTCGTCTTCTTTTTCTACTTCTTCTTCTTCATCTTCTCCTCCTCGTCCTCTTCCTCCTCCTCCTCCCACTGCTTCCCTTCTTCTTCTTTTTTTTCTTCTTCTTCTTCTTCTTCATCTTCCTCTCCTTCTTCTTCTCCTTCTTCTTCTTCTTCTCCTTCTTCTTCTTCATCTTGTTCTTCTTCTTCTTTTTCTTCCTCTTTCTCTCCTTCTTCTTCTTCTTCTTCTTTTTCGTCTTCTTCTTCTTCTTCTTCTTCTTATTATTCTTCTACTTGTTCTTCTTCATCTTCTTGCACTTCTTCCTCTTCTTTTTCCTCTTCTTCTTCTTCCTCTCCTTCTGCTTCTACTTCTTCTTCATCTTCCTTTTCTTCTTCTATTTCTTCTTCTTCTTCTTCTTCTTCTTCTTTTCCTTCTTATTCTTCTTCATGTTTTCGTTCTTCTTCTTTTTCTTTTTCATCTTCACCATTTTCTTCCTCTTCTTCTTGTTCTCCTCCTCCTCCTCCTCCATTTTCTCCCAATTCTTCTTCTTCTTGTTCATCTTCTCCTTCTTCCCCAACTTCTTCTTCTCCTTCGTCATCATCAACTTCTTCTTCGTCTTCTTCTACTTCTTCTTTTTCTTGTTGTTGTTTTTCTCCTCCTTCCTCTTCTTCTACTTTTTCTTTTTCTTCAACTTTCCTTTTTTGTGCTTCTTCTTCTACTTTCTCTTCCTCTTTTCCTTCTTCTTCATCTTCTTCTATTTCTTCTTCTTCTTCTTTCACCTCCTCCTCTTCTTCGTCATGTACTTCCAGCTTTTCTTCTTCTGCTTTTTCTTCCTCCTCCTCCTCTTCTTCCTCTTCTTCCTTCTTCTTCTTCTTCTTCTTCTTCTTCTTCTTCTAATTCTCTACTTCTTCTTCTTCTTCTTCTTCTTCTTCTGCTCCTTCTTGTTCTTCTTCTTCTTCTGCTTCTTGCACTTCTTCTTCTTTTTCTTCTTCATCTTCCTCGTCTTCTTCTTCTTCTCTTTCTGCTTCTTCTTCTGCGGCCCCTTCTTCTTCGTCTTCTAATTCTTCTTTTTAATATTATTACTTTTCTTTGTCATCTTTTTGTTCTTCTTCTTCTTCTTTCTCTTGTTCTTCTTCTCCATCTTCTTCTTCTTCATCATCTCTTACTTCTATTTATTCTTATTTTTCTTTTTCTCCTCCTCCTTCTGCTTCTTATCCTCCTCCTCCGCCTTCTTTTTCTTCTTATTCTTCTTTTTCTTCTTCTTCTTCTTCTTCTTCTGCTTCTTCTTCTTCTTGTTCTTCTTCTTCTACTTCTTCTTCTTCTTCTTCTTCTACTTCTTCTTCTTCTTCTTCTCCTTCTTCTACTTCTTCTTCTTGTTCTTCTTTTTCATTATTTTCATTTTTTTTTCCTGTCTCTACTTCTTCTTCTACTTTTTCATCTTCTTTCTCTTGTTCTTCTTCTTGTCCTTCTTCTTCTTCTTCTTCTCCTTCTTCTTCTTCCACTTCTTCTTCTTCGCCATCATCTTCTTCTTCTTTTTCTGCTCCCTCTCCTTCTTCTTCTACTACTACTTCTTCTTCTAATACTTCTTCTTCTTCTTCTTCTCAACCTCTTACTTCTCCTTCTTTTTCTCCTTCATCATCATCATCTTCTTCTTCTTCTTCATCTGCTACTTCTTCTTCTTCTTCCCCACGTCCTCCTTATTCATCTTCTCCTTCTCATCCTTCTTCGCCTTTTTGCAATTCTTATTCATCTTCTTATTCATGTCCTTTTTCTCCTCCTCCCCGTTACCCATCTTCTTCTTCTTCTTCTTCCCCTCATTCTTCTTCTTCTTCTACTTCGACAACATTTTCTTCTTCTTCTTTGACTTCTTCTTCTTCTTGTTCTTCCTCCTCTTCTTCTTCTTCTTCCTCTTTTTCTTCTTCTACCACTTCATCTTCTTCTTCTTCTTCTTCTTCTTCTCCTCCTCCGGCTTCTGCTTCTTCTTCTTCCTCTTCTTCTTCTTCTTACTCTTCTTCTTCTACTTCTTCTTCCACTTCTTTTCCTCCTCCTCCTCCATGCTCTTCTTCTTCTTCTCCTCCTCCTCCTCCTGCTTCATCATCTAATTCTTCTTCTTCTTCTTCCCATTCTTCTTCTTCTTCTTCTTCCTCTTCTCCTTCTTCTTCTTCCTTTTGTTCTTCTCTTTCTACCACTACTATTACTACTTCTTCTTCTTCTTCTTCTACTACTACATTTTCTTCTTCTTCTACTTCTTCTTCCACTTCTTCTTCTTCTTCTTCTTCTCCTTCTACTACTTTTTCTTCTTCTTCTTCTTCTTCTTCTTCTTCTTCTTCTTTTAATACTTCTTCTTCTTCTTATTCTTCTTCATAATCATCATCATCTTCTTCTTCTTCCTCTTCTTCTTCAGTTTCTTATTTTTCTTCTTCTTGTTCCTCTTCTTCTACTACTACTTCTTCTTCTTCATTTTTTTCTTCTTCTTCTTCTTCTTCTTGCACTTTTTCTTCTTCTTCTCCTCCTCCTCTTTCTTCCTCTTCTTTTCCTCCTCCTACTTCTTTTTCATCTTTTAAATCTTCTTCTTCTTCTCCATCTTCTTCTTTTTCTTCTTCTTCTTCTTCTTCTTCTAATCCTCCTCCTCTTCCTACTCCCTTTTCTTCTACTTGTCCTCCTTTTTCTTCTTCTACTTGTTCTTCTTCTACTTCTTCTTTTCTCCTTCTTTTTCTTCTTCTTCTTCTTCTTTTTCTTCTTCTTCTTCCTTTTCTTCTTCGTCTTCCTCTTTTTCTTCTTCTTCTTCCTCTTCTTCTTCATCTTCTTTCACTTCTTCCTCTTCCTCTTCTTCTTCACCTTCTTCTAGCACTTCTTCTTCTACTTATTCTTCTTCTTCTTTATCATCATCTTCTTTTTCATCTTCTTCTTTACCTTCTACTTCTTAAACTCCTTCTTCTTCTTCTAATACTTCTTCTTCTTCTTCTTTGCTTCTTCTTCTTCACTTCTTCTTCAAACTCCACTACTTCTTCATCTTCATCTTCTTCTTCTTCTTGTTCTTCTTGGTCTTCTTCTTCTTCATCAATTTCTTCTTATTCTTTTTCTTCTTCATGTTCTTGTTCTTTTTCTTCTTCTTCTTCTTATTCTTGTTCTTCTTCTTCTTCTTCTTCTTCCACCACCACTTCTTCTTTCTCTTCTTCTTCTTCTTCTTCTCCTTCTTCTACTTTTTCTTCTTCTTCTTCCTCTTCATCTTCTTATTCTTCCTTCCTCTTCTTATCCTTATTCTTCTTCTTCTTCTTCTTCTAAATTTTCTTGTTCTTCTTCTTGTTCATCTTCTTCTTCTTCTTCTCCTCCTCCTCCTCCATCTTCTTCTTCTCCTTCTTCTTGTTCTTCTTCTTTTTCTTTTGCTACTTCTTCATCTTCCTCTTCTTCTTATTCTTCTCATTCTTCTTTTTCATCTTCTTCTTCTACTTCTTCTTTTACTTCTACCTCTTCTTCTCCTTCTTCCTCTTGTTCTTCTTCTTCTTTTTCTTCTTCTTCATCTTCTTCCATTTCTTCTTCTTCTTCTTCTTCTGCTACTTCGTCATCTTCCTCTTCTTCTTGTTCTTGTTCATTTTCTTCTTCTTCTTCCATTTGCTTTCTTCTTATTCTTCATCTTCTTCTTCTACAACTACTACTTCTTCTTCATCTTTTTGTTCTTCTTCTTCCTCTTCTTCTTCTTCTTCTTCTTCTTCTCCTCCTCCTCAATCTTCTTCTCCTTCTTCTTCTTCTTCTTGTCCTTCTTTTTCTTCTTCTTCTTCTTCTTCTTCTTCTTCCTCTTCTTTTACTTCTTCTTCAACTTTTTCTTCTTGTACTTCTTCTTCTACCTCTTCTTCTACTTGTTCTTCTTCTTCTTCTTCTTCTTCTTCTTCTTCTTCTTCGTTTTCCTTCGTCTTCTTTTGGTTCTTCTTCAACTTTTTCTTCTTCTTCTACATCTTCTTCTAATGCTTCTTCTTCGTATTCTTCTTCATCATCATCTTCTTCTTATTCTTCTTCTTTTTCTTCTTTTTCGTCTTCTTCTTCTACGTCTTCCTCATCCTCTTCTTCTTCTTCTTCTAGTTCTTTTTTTTCTTCCTTTTCTCCTTGTTCATCTACTTCATCTTCTACTTCAAGTTCCCTTTCTTCTTCTTCTTCTTCTCCTCATCCATCTTCTTCCTCTTCTTCTTCTCCAACTTCTACTTCTTCTTCTTCTTCTTCTTCTAATTCTTCTTGTTCTTCTTCCTCTTCTTCTTCTTCTTCTTCTCCTCCTCCTCCTCCTCCTCCCTCTTCTTCTTGTAATTCTACATCTCCTCCTCCTCCTCCTTCTTCTTCATCTTCTCCTGCTTCTTGGTCTTTTTCTTCTTCCACTTGTTCTTCTTCTTCTTCTTCTTTTTCTTCTTCTTCTTCACTTTCTTCTTCTTCTTTTAATTCTTCATCTTCTTCTAATTCTTCATC
>JAIUJO010000612.1:82500-85000 GCA_023846275.1 Vanilla planifolia
CCTTCTCCTTCTCCTACTTCTTCTTCTTGTTCTTCTTCTGCTTCTTCTTCTTTTTTTAGATTGTTATAATTACTATTCCGATTAATATTATTATTATTACTATTATTTAAATCATGATGATTATTGTTATAATTATTTTTATCGTCACTACTATAATTCTTACAAATTCCTTTTCTTCCTCTCCTTCTCCTTCTTTTTCTTCTTCTTCTTTTTCTAATCCTTCTTCTTCTTCTTCTTCCTCTTCCCCTTCTTCTTCTTGTTCTTCTTCCTCTTCTTCTTTTCTTCCTCTTCTTCTTCCTCTTCCTCTTCTTCTTCTTTCCCTTCTTCTTCATCTTCATCTTCTTCTTCTTCTTTGGCTTCTCCTTCTTTGGCTTCTCCTTCTTCTCCTCCTCCTCCTCCTACTCCTCCTCTTTCTTCTTCTCCTTCTTTATTTTCTTTTTCCTCTTCCCCTTCTTCTTCTTCTTCTTCTTCTTCTGTTTCTTCTCCTACTTCTTCTCATACTTCTTCTTCATCATCATCATCATCATCTTCTTCTTCTTCTTCTTCTCCACCACATCCTCATTCTTCTTCTTCTTCTTTATCTTCTACTTCTATTTACTCTTCTTATACATGTACTTCTTCTTCTACTCCTTTTTTTACTTCTTCTTCTCCTTCTTCTTCTACTTCATCTTCTTCTACATTATCCTCCTCTTCTTCTACTTCTTCTTCTTCTTCTTCTTCTTCTTCTTCTTCTTCTTCTCCTCCTTCTTCTTCTTCTTCTTCTTCTCCATCTTCTTCTTCTTCTTCTTCTTCTTCCTCTTCTTCTTCATAATCTTCCTCTCCTTCTTCTTCTTCTTCTTATTCTTATTGCATTTCTTCAACTCCATCTCCTCCTTCTTCTTCTTATTCTTCTTCTACTTCTTCTTATTGCATTTTTATTATTTGTATTATTATTATTGTTATCATTGTTAATATTGTTACTATTATTATTATTATTATTATTATTATTATTCTTTCTCTTCTTCTTATTCTTCTTCTTCTTCATCATCTTCTTCTTCTTATTTGACTTCTTCTTCTTCTTCTTATTTTCTTCTTCTTCTACTTCTTTTTTGTCTTCTATTTCTTCTTCTACTACTACTTCTTATTCTTCTTCTTCTTTTTATCATTCTTCTTCTTCTTCTTCTTCTTCTACTTCCTCGTCTTCCTCTTCTTCTTCTTCACCTTCTTCTCCTTCTTCTTCTTCTTCCTCTTCAACTTCTTCTTATTCTTCTTCTTCTTCACTCCTCCTCCTTTTCCTTCATTTTCTTCACCTTCTTCTTCTTCTTCCTCTTAATCCTCTTCCTCTTTGTCTTCTTCTTCTTTTTCTCTTTCTTCTCCTACTTCTTCTTTTTCTCTTTCTTGTTTTTCTTCTTCTTCTTCTTCTTCTTCTTCTCCTTCTTTTTTTCTTCTTCTCAATCTCGTTCTTCTACATTTTCTTCCACTTCTTTTTCATCCTTTTATTCTTCTTCTCCATCTTCTTCTTCTTCTTCTTCTTCTCTTTTTCTTTTTCTTCTTTTTCTTCTTTCTCTTCAATCTCCTCTTCTTCTAATTCTTCTTGTTATTATTCTTGTTCCTCTTCATCATCTTCTTCTTCTTCTACTTCTTCTTCTACTTCTTCTTCTTCTTCTTCTTCTTCTTCTTCTTCTTCTTCTTCTTCTTCTTCTACTTCTTCTTCTTCTTTTTTTTTCCTCCTCCTCTTCCTCCTCCTACTCCTCCTTCTACTTCCTCTTCTTAATTTTCTTCTTCTTCTTCTTCTTGTTTTTCTTTCTCTTCTTATTATTCTTATTCTTATTTCTTTTTTTCTTCTCCTTGCCCTTCTTCCTCTTCCTCTTCCACTTCTTATTCAACATATTATTTTTATTATTATTTTAAATTATTAGTAGTATTATTATTATTATTGTTACAATTATCACTATTCTTCTTCTTCTTCGACTTCTACTTCTTCTACTTCTGCTTCTTTTTTTTCTTGTTCTTTTTTTTCTTCTTCCTTTTCTTCTTCTTCTTCTTCTTCTTCTTCTTCCTCCTCTTTTTCTCCATCTTCTTCATCCTTTCTTCTTCTTCTTCTTCTTCCTCGTCTTCTTCGGCTAATTCTTCTTATTCGTCTTCTTCTTCTTCTTCCTTGTCTTCTTCTTCCTCTTCTTCCTCTTTTTCTTTTTCTTGTCCTTTTTCTTCTCCTTCTTCTTCTTCATCTTTCTCTCCTTCTTCTTCTTCTTCTTCTTCTTCTACTACTTCTTCTTCTTCAAACTTTTTTCTCCTTCTTCTTCTTCTTCTTCTTCTTCTTCCACTCCTTCTTCTTCTTCTTCTTCTTCCACTCCTTCTTCTTCTTCTTCTTCTTCTTCTACTCCTCCTCCACCACCTTCTTCATCTCCTTATTTTCTTCTTCTTCTTCCTCTTCTTTTTGTTCATCTTCCAATTCTTCTTCTTCTATTTCTCTTTCTTGTTCTTGTTGTTCTTCTTCTTCTTCTACATCTTGTTCTTTTTT
>JAIUJO010000612.1:90000-99165 GCA_023846275.1 Vanilla planifolia
TAGCCAGGCACTGTTGAATTGACCGTTGACCAGCGCTAGCCGAGCTCCTCTATGCGGGCCTTGGGCTGGCTTGTCTTAGCATTTTCGGGTCAACCAAATTTTTTATTTTTTAAATTAAATTTTTAATTTCTAAAAGACCTGGACGGGCTGTTTTCTCGCCGGGTCAACCCGCCCATTGCTACAGTGCATTTTCCCGAGACTTCAGCTGTTTTGGGGTATTTTTGACAAATTTTTGTGCCAAAAATTTGAATATAAGTGTATAAAAATAATTTTATATTCTTATAGTATTATAAGTTATTTAAATAGCTATGAAAAGAAATTCATGAAAAACAATTCCAAAATAATATTAAAAAAAATCAAAAACCAATGTCTATACATTTTGTCAAATATGCTTGGCCCAAAAATCAAAATTCAGTATTAAATAAATTTAAAATATTTTTAAATGTTAATACTACTAGTGTGCCTCATAATCTCAAAGTTTGGACATATCAATTTCAAGAGAAATAAAAAGAAATTCAATTATAAAAAATCTTGTGCATGTCTCAAATTTCCTTGAAGTATGCCATAACCTCAAGGCCCTTAGAGACCATTATTTTAGACATCTAAAATACATGGCTTGATTTAATTAATTATTAACAATTTTACTTAAAATCAAGCCCAAATAAAATATACACATTTATGCTTGACTCATCAAACACAAGGGTGTAACAATCTCCCCCTTTTGATGATGGCAAGACATAAATGTTTTAAATAAAAATGAGTGTTTAAAATACAATTCTTAGGGAGAAAAATATGCTCCCCCTATCTTGATGCTCCCCCGTTTAAAATACAATTCTTAGGGAGAAAAATATGCTCCCCCTATCTTGATGCTCCCCCTCACTTCTAACTATTCTCCCCCTTTGACACCATCAAAAGGGAATGAATCTTAAGCAATGTCTAAAATTCTTATGTTATAAGATCTCCAAATTTTTACACTTGCTTGTTCTTTTGTACTAATAAAATATAAATATGTATAATTAGTAAACCATCTCCTAATGATCAAATCCTTTGGGCATGAGATTGCAAATTTCTATCCTCTAAGTAAATTGCCCCCTTTTTTAAAAAAAATATTTTCTTCATTCTTATTCAAATCTAAGTTATTTACTAATTTTATTTCATCTTTTAAATGCTTCTCACTAACTAGTTGGATAGACTCATCAAACATAACATATATTATTTTCTTTACCCTATGATTCTAGGTTGAAGACTCGATATGCTTTTCTAATACATGAATATGTAGATTTTGATTATATAGAGTGTCAAATCTAAATTAGAAGCATATCACTAAATTAAATCATCAATTTAAATTTTTTAAATGTTTTAGACTTATCCTAGAATGTCTCCAAATATTTTGGAGACCTTCTCTTCTAGTCTTTTAATTCATGCTCTTAGGAACCCAAGAAAACTTGGGTTGAACCCTAAATGGTACTTGCATGTTCTCCTTTTTAACAATCCATCTAACATTTTGTGTTTGGGTATACATATTTCTTCTAAAGAAGCAATCTTTTATAGTATGTCCAGGTTTACAACAATAAAAACAGACAATGTTTGATGGCCTAGGCATGCTCAAATTTCTAGGTTTTTTGAAATTGAAAGCATGTGAATGATAATAAGCATGTGTATTTTTATTTTCTCTAACATGCTCAAAAGATCGTATTTTTTCTTTTAAGACCGAAATATCATGTTTCAAAGAAGTATTTTCAATAATAAGAGATGCCTTTTCATCACATATATGTTGATTTTCTAATCTTTTCTTTTCATCTTCTTTCATGATAAAATCAAGTAATTCAACCTTTTCTTTGTAACTCTTTTTTAATTTTTTATGTGCACTCATTAAGGAAATTAATGCATTCATAATTTCAATGTAATTATTTTCAAGAATATCTCTTGTCCAAGAGCTTACCTCATTTTCTTCTTCTTCTTCACTTGAGGATGTTGAGGAAGCCTCATTTGCCATAAAGCAAATCATTCCTTCTTCTCCTCCACTTGAGCTTGAAATCTCCGAATCTTCGGAAGCACTCCATGTAGCTTGGAAAGCTTTCTTTTTCTTCAAGCTCTTCTTCTTCTTCTTCTTTTCCTCCTTCAAATGCTTGTCCTTAAGTTTTGGACATTCTGGTTTAATATGACCAGTTTGACCACACTCAAAACATGTTGGTGGCCTCTTCTTGTTGTTCTTCTTCTTCCATTTCCTATTAAGAAAACTTTTTGCCAAATTTTCTGCTAAACCTTTAACATGAGAGCTTAACTCATCTTCTAAATCCGTGGAAGAGGTAGAAGTGGAGTTTGAATCATATTTGGTAGCTTTAAGGACCATAGGTTCTTCCTTCTTCCTTTCATGCTTTAACTTGCTTGTAGGAGCCTCTTCTGTAAGTCTCCTTGACATTTCTATTTCAGCGGTAAGAAGTTCCCCAAGGAGTTCATCCAATGAAAGTTTGCTAAGATCCTTAGCGGCTTTAATAGCCGTTGCAAGTGGATCAAATTCCTTTGGAAGGATTCTCAAAATTTTCCTCACAAGGTCACCATTTGAGAATGTCCTCCCAAGGTTTGCCAATCCATTTGTAATATCGTTAAATCTCAAAAACATACTCTTAATACTTTCACTAGGATTCATTCTAAAAAGTTCATAATCATGGGTGAGGATGTTGATTTTAGTCTCTTTCACTTGTGAGGTACCCTCATAAGTTACTTCGAGTTTCTTCCATACCTTAAAAGCCGTATGTAAATTCATGATTTGTGTAAACTCACTAGGAGAAATTCCACAATGAAGGTAGTTCAATGCCCTAGCATTTAATTGAGCCAATCTCTTGTGCTCAACGTTAAGCTCACTAAAGGGCTTGACCTCATCAGTAGAAGATTCTCTAGGAAATTCACAAGGCTTCGTCATGACTTCCCATAATTCCAAATCAATAGATTGAATGAAAATTCTAAAGCGATTTTTCAAATATAAGTAGAATTCTCCTTTGAATAATGGAGGCCGATTTGAGGAAAAACCTTCACATAAGGTTGCACTCATTTCGATCAAAGAGGAAGCCATACTAAATCACAAACACAAAAAAATTGTGAGAAAGCCTTCACTTAGCACAAGAGGATCTCCCACGTGATGTTACTCACGTAATTTGGGATTCCTTGCTCTGATACCAATTGAAGTGTTTCGTGCTAAGGAAATCCCACAAGAGGGGGGGTGAATTGTGTATTTAAAAAATTTTACGAATTTTTAAATTAAACTTAAAAACCTTTAAGCAAAAGTAAAGATAGTGGAACACACAAATTTTTAAGTGGTTCGACTCAAAACCGAGTCTACGTCCACCCCCAACCGGTGTTGGGGAAAATCCACTAAATGCACCGATTACAAGTGAGGTTTTTCCTACGGTTCACCTCGAACCTACTTGGGATTTTTACTACGGCTAATCCCAAACCTACTTGAGTTTTTACCGGGCTCAACTCAAACCCGGGGCTTTAGCACAAACGCCGGGACGCCCTTTCCCCAAAACAAAAAATACGAAAAATTGGCAAACGACTTAAGAAAAAATAAGAGAAAAGAGGAGGCACACACAATCGACAAATTAGAGGAATAGGAATTGAGAAATAACTGAAAAACCTCTAATTCCAATAGCTTTCTTGCCGCTTTGCTTTTCGAGCTTGGATGCACCGTTTTTGCTTGATTGCTCGAATTTTGAGATCTGAAATCTTTGGAAAATTTAGCAAAGGTTAAACTTAAAAATACATCAATTTTCCCTATTTATAGAGCTCAACTTTGAGCTCTAAAAACACCCCCAACGGCTCCAAAAATCAATTAGCCGTTTGGGCAACGGACGGAAAGCAGCCACCGTCCGATCCAGGCCCAAAAACGAACGGCACAGATTGATTTACGCAATTTACCGTTCGGGCTTAATCCCGACCGTTGGATCCGGGCGCGTAATCAAACGGCACGGATTAAATCTCACGGGATGAATCCTGTGCGTTGGATCCGGGCGGGCTTGATCTGAGCCATTGGATCCCGCAAAGGCTGAAACTGGGATTTTTAGTCCCACATTGCGTATCCGGAACTGTTGGAGCGCTATATAAGAAATCCATCCTGTTTACATTCCGAACCGCTTTGGGGTTGGTTCCCCCCTTCCTTGACCAGGATTTCACCACTTGGTTCGGGTTGACTTAGCCATGCACTGTTTATTGACTGTTGACCTTCGCTGCAGTTTGACCTCGCCATGCTCCTCCTGGCGGGCTTTGAGCAGGCTTGTCTTAGCCAGGCACTGTTGAATTGACCGTTGACCAGCGCTAGCCGAGCTCCTCTATGCGGGCCTTGGGCTGGCTTGTCTTAGCATTTTCGGGTCAACCAAATTTTTTATTTTTTAAATTAAATTTTTAATTTCTAAAAGACCTGGACGGGCTGTTTTCTCGTCGGGTCGACCCGCCCATTGCTACAGTGCATTTTCCCGAGACTTCAGCTGTTTTGGGGTATTTTTGACAAATTTTTGTGCCAAAAATTTGAATATAAGTGTATAAAAATAATTTTATATTCTTATAGTATTATAAGTTATTTAAATAGCTATGAAAAGAAATTCATGAAAAACAATTCCAAAATAATATTAAAAAAAATCAAAAACCAATGTCTATACATTTTGTCAAATATGCTTGGCCCAAAAATCAAAATTCAGTATTAAATAAATTTAAAATATTTTTAAATGTTAATACTACTAGTGTGCCTCATAATCTCAAAGTTTGGACATATCAATTTCAAGAGAAATAAAAAGAAATTCAATTATAAAAAATCTTGTGCATGTCTCAAATTTCCTTGAAGTATGCCATAACCTCAAGGCCCTTAGAGACCATTATTTTAGACATCTAAAATACATGGCTTGATTTAATTAATTATTAACAATTTTACTTAAAATCAAGCCCAAATAAAATATACACATTTATGCTTGACTCATCAAACACAAGGGTGTAACAATCTCCCCCTTTTGATGATGGCAAGACATAAATGTTTTAAATAAAAATGAGTGTTTAAAATACAATTCTTAGGGAGAAAAATATGCTCCCCCTATCTTGATGCTCCCCCGTTTAAAATACAATTCTTAGGGAGAAAAATATGCTCCCCCTATCTTGATGCTCCCCCTCACTTCTAACTATTCTCCCCCTTTGACACCATCAAAAGGGAATGAATCTTAAGCAATGTCTAAAATTCTTATGTTATAAGATCTCCAAATTTTTACACTTGCTTGTTCTTTTGTACTAATAAAATATAAATATGTATAATTAGTAAACCATCTCCTAATGATCAAATCCTTTGGGCATGAGATTGCAAATTTCTATCCTCTAAGTAAATTGCCCCCTTTTTTAAAAAAAATATTTTCTTCATTCTTATTCAAATCTAAGTTATTTACTAATTTTATTTCATCTTTTAAATGCTTCTCACTAACTAGTTGGATAGACTCATCAAACATAACATATATTATTTTCTTTACCCTATGATTCTAGGTTGAAGACTCGATATGCTTTTCTAATACATGAATATGTAGATTTTGATTATATAGAGTGTCAAATCTAAATTAGAAGCATATCACTAAATTAAATCATCAATTTAAATTTTTTAAATGTTTTAGACTTATCCTAGAATGTCTCCAAATATTTTGGAGACCTTCTCTTCTAGTCTTTTAATTCATGCTCTTAGGAACCCAAGAAAACTTGGGTTGAACCCTAAATGGTACTTGCATGTTCTCCTTTTTAACAATCCATCTAACATTTTGTGTTTGGGTATACATATTTCTTCTAAAGAAGCAATCTTTTATAGTATGTCCAGGTTTACAACAATAAAAACAGACAATGTTTGATGGCCTAGGCATGCTCAAATTTCTAGGTTTTTTGAAATTGAAAGCATGTGAATGATAATAAGCATGTGTATTTTTATTTTCTCTAACATGCTCAAAAGATCGTATTTTTTCTTTTAAGACCGAAATATCATGTTTCAAAGAAGTATTTTCAATAATAAGAGATGCCTTTTCATCACATATATGTTGATTTTCTAATCTTTTCTTTTCATCTTCTTTCATGATAAAATCAAGTAATTCAACCTTTTCTTTGTAACTCTTTTTTAATTTTTTATGTGCACTCATTAAGGAAATTAATGCATTCATAATTTCAATGTAATTATTTTCAAGAATATCTCTTGTCCAAGAGCTTACCTCATTTTCTTCTTCTTCTTCACTTGAGGATGTTGAGGAAGCCTCATTTGCCATAAAGCAAATCATTCCTTCTTCTCCTCCACTTGAGCTTGAAATCTCCGAATCTTCGGAAGCACTCCATGTAGCTTGGAAAGCTTTCTTTTTCTTCAAGCTCTTCTTCTTCTTCTTCTTTTCCTCCTTCAAATGCTTGTCCTTAAGTTTTGGACATTCTGGTTTAATATGACCAGTTTGACCACACTCAAAACATGTTGGTGGCCTCTTCTTGTTGTTCTTCTTCTTCCATTTCCTATTAAGAAAACTTTTTGCCAAATTTTCTGCTAAACCTTTAACATGAGAGCTTAACTCATCTTCTAAATCCGTGGAAGAGGTAGAAGTGGAGTTTGAATCATATTTGGTAGCTTTAAGGACCATAGGTTCTTCCTTCTTCCTTTCATGCTTTAACTTGCTTGTAGGAGCCTCTTCTGTAAGTCTCCTTGACATTTCTATTTCAGCGGTAAGAAGTTCCCCAAGGAGTTCATCCAATGAAAGTTTGCTAAGATCCTTAGCGGCTTTAATAGCCGTTGCAAGTGGATCAAATTCCTTTGGAAGGATTCTCAAAATTTTCCTCACAAGGTCACCATTTGAGAATGTCCTCCCAAGGTTTGCCAATCCATTTGTAATATCGTTAAATCTCAAAAACATACTCTTAATACTTTCACTAGGATTCATTCTAAAAAGTTCATAATCATGGGTGAGGATGTTGATTTTAGTCTCTTTCACTTGTGAGGTACCCTCATAAGTTACTTCGAGTTTCTTCCATACCTCAAAAGCCGTATGTAAATTCATGATTTGTGTAAACTCACTAGGAGAAATTCCACAATGAAGGTAGTTCAATGCCCTAGCATTTAATTGAGCCAATCTCTTGTGCTCAACGTTAAGCTCACTAAAGGGCTTGACCTCATCAGTAGAAGATTCTCTAGGAAATTCACAAGGCTTCGTCATGACTTCCCATAATTCCAAATCAATAGATTGAATGAAAATTCTAAAGCGATTTTTCAAATATAAGTAGAATTCTCCTTTGAATAATGGAGGCCGATTTGAGGAAAAACCTTCACATAAGGTTGCACTCATTTCGATCAAAGAGGAAGCCATACTAAATCACAAACACAAAAAAATTGTGAGAAAGCCTTCACTTAGCACAAGAGGATCTCCCACGTGATGTTACTCACGTAATTTGGGATTCCTTGCTCTGATACCAATTGAAGTGTTTCGTGCTAAGGAAATCCCACAAGAGGGGGGGTGAATTGTGTATTTAAAAAATTTTACGAATTTTTAAATTAAACTTAAAAACCTTTAAGCAAAAGTAAAGATAGTGGAACACACAAATTTTTAAGTGGTTCGACTCAAAACCGAGTCTACGTCCACCCCCAACCGGTGTTGGGGAAAATCCACTAAATGCACCGATTACAAGTGAGGTTTTTCCTACGGTTCACCTCGAACCTACTTGGGATTTTTACTACGGCTAATCCCAAACCTACTTGAGTTTTTACCGGGCTCAACTCAAACCCGGGGCTTTAGCACAAACGCCGGGACGCCCTTTCCCCAAAACAAAAAATACGAAAAATTGGCAAACGACTTAAGAAAAAATAAGAGAAAAGAGGAGGCACACACAATCGACAAATTAGAGGAATAGGAATTGAGAAATAACTGAAAAACCTCTAATTCCAATAGCTTTCTTGCCGCTTTGCTTTTCGAGCTTGGATGCACCGTTTTTGCTTGATTGCTCGAATTTTGAGATCTGAAATCTTTGGAAAATTTAGCAAAGGTTAAACTTAAAAATACATCAATTTTCCCTATTTATAGAGCTCAACTTTGAGCTCTAAAAACACCCCCAACGGCTCCAAAAATCAATTAGCCGTTTGGGCAACGGACGGAAAGCAGCCACCGTCCGATCCAGGCCCAAAAACGAACGGCACAGATTGATTTACGCAATTTACCGTTCGGGCTTAATCCCGACCGTTGGATCCGGGCGCGTAATCAAACGGCACGGATTAAATCTCACGGGATGAATCCTGTGCGTTGGATCCGGGCGGGCTTGATCTGAGCCATTGGATCCCGCAAAGGCTGAAACTGGGATTTTTAGTCCCACATTGCGTATCCGGAACTGTTGGAGCGCTATATAAGAAATCCATCCTGTTTACATTCCGAACCGCTTTGGGGTTGGTTCCCCCCTTCCTTGACCAGGATTTCACCACTTGGTTCGGGTTGACTTAGCCATGCACTGTTTATTGACTGTTGACCTTCGCTGCAGTTTGACCTCGCCATGCTCCTCCTGGCGGGCTTTGAGCAGGCTTGTCTTAGCCAGGCACTGTTGAATTGACCGTTGACCAGCGCTAGCCGAGCTCCTCTATGCGGGCCTTGGGCTGGCTTGTCTTAGCATTTTCGGGTCAACCAAATTTTTTATTTTTTAAATTAAATTTTTAATTTCTAAAAGACCTGGACGGGCTGTTTTCTCGTCGGGTCGACCCGCCCATTGCTACAGTGCATTTTCCCGAGACTTCAGCTGTTTTGGGGTATTTTTGACAAATTTTTGTGCCAAAAATTTGAATATAAGTGTATAAAAATAATTTTATATTCTTATAGTATTATAAGTTATTTAAATAGCTATGAAAAGAAATTCATGAAAAACAATTCCAAAATAATATTAAAAAAAATCAAAAACCAATGTCTATACATTTTGTCAAATATGCTTGGCCCAAAAATCAAAATTCAGTATTAAATAAATTTAAAATATTTTTAAATGTTAATACTACTAGTGTGCCTCATAATCTCAAAGTTTGGACATATCAATTTCAAGAGAAATAAAAAGAAATTCAATTATAAAAAATCTTGTGCATGTCTCAAATTTCCTTGAAGTATGCCATAACCTCAAGGCCCTTAGAGACCATTATTTTAGACATCTAAA
>JAIUJO010001527.1:5000-10000 GCA_023846275.1 Vanilla planifolia
AGAAGAAGATGAAGAAGAAGACAAGAAAAAGAAGGAGAAGGAGAAGAAGAAGGAGAAGAAGAAGAAGAAGGAGAAGAAGTAGTAAAAGTAGAAGAAGAAGAAGAAGATGAAGAAGAAGAAGGAGAAGAAGGAGGAGGAGAAGAAGAAGAAGAATAAGAAGAAGGAGAAGAAGAAGAATAAGAAGAAGAAGAATAAGAATAACAAGAAGGAGAAGGAGCAGAAGGAGAAGGAGAAGTAGAAGAAGGAGAAGAAGGAGTAGAAAAACAAGAAGAAGATGAGCTAGAGGAGGAAGAAGAAGAAGAAGAAGAAGAAGGAGAGGATGAAGGAGAACAAGAAGGAGAAGAAGAAGAAGAAGTAGAAGAAGAAAAACATGAAGAAGAAGAAGAATAAGAAGAAGATAAACAAGAACAAGAAGAAGAAAAAGAAGAACAAGAAGAAGAAGAAGGAGAAGTCGAAGAAGATGAAGAAGAAGGAGAAGTTGAAGAAGAAGAAGGAGAAGGCAAAGAAGAAGAAGTAGAAGAAGCAGAAGAAGAAGACGACAAAGAAGAACAAGAAGAAGAAGAAAAAGGATGCAAAGAAGAAGAAGACAAAGAAGAAGAAGAGGAAGAGGAAGAATAAGAATAAGAAGAAAGAGAAGAAGCAGTTGAAAAAGTAGGAGAAGGAGAAGAAGTAGAAGAAGAAGAAGAAGAAGAAAGAGGAGGAGAACTTGAAGAGGAAGGAGAAGAAAATGGAGAAGAAGAAGAAGAAAAGAAGTAGAAGATGAAGAAGGAGAAGAAGAAGACGAAGAAGAAAAAGAAAGAAGAAGAAGAAGAAGCAGAAGAAGTGGAAGTAAAGGAGATGAAATAGAAGAAAAAGAAAAAGAAAAGAAGAAGGAGAAGACAAGGAAGAAGAAGAAGAAGAGGAAAAGAAGAAGAAGAAGTAGTAGAAGAAGAAGAAGAAGAAAGAAAAGGAGGAGAAGATGAAGAAGAAGAACAAAAAGAACAAGAAGGAGAAGTAGAAGAACAAGAAGATAAAGAAGGAGAAGGAGAAGGAGGGGAAGCAAAAGAAGAAGAATGAAAAGACAAAGAAGAAGAAGAAGAAGAAGAAGAAGGAGAAGAAGAAGAAGAAGGAGAAGAAGAAGAGGATTGAGAAGAAGAATAGGGAGAAGAAGGAGAAAAAGAAGAAGAAGGAGTAGGTGAAGATGAAGGAGAAGAAGGAGAAGGAGAAGAAAAAAGAAGAAGAAGAAGAAGAAAAAGGACAAGAAGAAGAAGAAGAAAAACTTAAAGGAAGATGACGAAGAAGAGGAAGAGGAAGAAAGTGAAGGAGAAGAAGAAGAAGAAGAATAGGACGACGAAGAAGTAGAAGAAGAGGAAGAAGAATGACAAGGTGAAGGAGAAGAAGAATAATAGGTTAGAGAAGTAAAAGAAGGTGAAGAAGGAGAAGAAGAAAAAGAAGAAGAAGGAGAAGAAGAGGAAGAAGAAGATGGAGATGAAGAAGCAAAATTAGAAGAAGAAGAAGAAGAAGAAGAAGAAGAAAAAGAAGAAGTCGAAGAAGAAGAAGTAGAGGCAAAAAAAGAAAATGTTGATGACTAGAAACAAGAAAAAGAAGAAGTTAAAAAAGATGAGGAAGAAGACAACGAGGAGGAAGAAGAAGAAGAAGAAGTAGAAGACGAAAAAGAAGAAGAGCGAGAACCAAAAGAAGAGGAAGTGGAATAAGAAGTGGAAGAAGAAGAAGAAGAAGGAGATGAAGAAGAAAGAGAAGAAGAAGAAGAAGAAGAAGAAGAAGAAGAAGGTGATGATGATTAATATGACGAAGAAGAAAATGGAGAAGAGGAAGTAGAAGAAGAAGAAGAAGAAGAAGAAGAAGAAGAAGTAGAAGAAGAAGAGGAAGAACAAGAAGAAGAAAAAAAAGAAGAAAAAGAGCAAGTAGAAGCTAAAGATGACGAAGAAGAAAAAAAAGAAGAATAAAAAGAAGATAGAGAAGACAAAGATGACAAGGAAGACAAAAGAGAAGAAGGAGAAGTAGAAGAAGACAAAGGAGAAGACAAAGAAAAAGAAGAACAACAAGAACAAATAAAAGAAGAAGAAGAAGAAGAAAAAGAAAAAGTAGTAGTAGAAGAAGAAGAAGAAGAAGAAGAAGAACAAGAAGATGAAGAAGAAGTAGAAGAAGAAGACGAAGAAAAGGAACTAGAAGAAGAAGGAGAAGAAGGAGAAAAAGAAGATGAAGAAGATGAAGGAGATGAGTGAGAAGTGGGAAAAGAAGAAGAAGATGATGAGGAAGAAGAAGTAGAAGAAGAAAAAGAAGGAGTAGAAGAGAAAGAAAAAGAAGAAGAAGAAGAAAGGAAAGGAGGAGAAGAAGAAGGAGGGGAAGAAGAAGGTGTTGAAAAATAATTAGAAGAAGGAGAAGGAGAAGAAGAATAAGAATAAGAAGAAGAAAAAGAAGAAGAAGAATTAGATGAAGAAGAAGAATAAGAGGAAGGAGAGAAGAAGAAGAAGAAGAAGTGGAAGAAGTGGAAGAAGATGATGAAGAAAAAAATAGAAGAAGAAGAATAAGTAATAGAAGAAGAAAAAAGAAGAAGAAGTAGAATAAGAAGGAGAAGATGAAGAAGATGAAGAAGATGAAGAAGATGATGAAGAAGATGAAGAAGAAGAAAAAGGGAAGATGGAGAATAGTGAGAAGAAGAAGAAGAAGAAGAAGGAGAAGAAGAAGAAGATGTAGGAGATAGAGAAGAAGGAGAAGAAGAAGAACAAAAACATGAAGAAGAAGAAGGAGGAGAAGTAGAAGTAGAAGAAGATTAAGAAGAAGAGCAAGAAAAAGATGAAGAAGAAGAAGAAGAAGAAGCATGAGAAGAAAGAGAAGGAGAAGAATAAGAAGAAAAAAAGGAAGAATCAGATGGAGAAGGAGAAGTAAGAGAAGGAGGAGAAGAAGAAGGAGAAGAAGAAGATGAAGAAGAAGGACAAGAAAAAGAAGGAGATGAATTAGAATGAGAAGAAGGAGAAGGAGAAGAAGAAGGAGAGGAAGAAGAAGAAGGAGAAGTAGTAGTAGAAGAAGAAGAAGAAGAAGATGAAGAAGAAGGAGAAGAAGAAGGAGGAGAAGAAGAAGAAGAAGAAGAAGGAGGAGAAGAAGAAGAAGAAGAATAAGAATAAAAAGAAGGAGAAGGAGCTGAAGGAGAAGGAGAAGAAGAAGGAGAAGAAAAACAAGAAGAAGATGAGCCAGAGGAGGAAGAAGAAGAAGAAGGAGAGGATGAAGGAGAACAAGAAGGTGAAGAAGAAGAAGAAGAAGAAGAAGAAAAACATGAAGAAGAAGAAGAAGAATAAGAAGAAGAAAAAGAAGAACAAGAAGAAGAAGAAGGAGAAGTCGAAGAAGATGAAGCAGAAGGAGAAGAAGGAGAAGTTGAAGAAGAAGAAGGAGAAGGCAAAGAAGAAGAAGTAGAAGAAGCAGAAGAAGAAGAAGAAGAAGAAGAAGATGAAGAAGAAGAAGACGACGAAGAAGAACAAGAAGAAGAAGAAAAAGGATGCAAAGAAGAAGAAGACAAAGAATACGAAGAAGAAGAAGAAGAAGAAGGAAAGAAGACAAAGAAGAAGAAGAGGAAGAGGAAGAAGAAGAATAAGAAGAAAGAGAAGAAGCAGTTGAAAAAGTAGGAGAAGGAGAAGAAGAAGTAGAAGAAGAAGAAGAAGAAGAAGAAGAAGAAAGAGGAGGAGAACTTGAAGAGGAAGGAGAAGAAGATGGAGAAGAAGAAGAAGAAAAGATGTAGAAGATGAAGAAGGAGAAGAAGAAGAAGAAGATGAAGAAGAAATAGAAAGATGAAGAAGAAGAAGTAGAAGAAGAAGAATAAAATGAGGAAGTAGAAGAAGAATGTGAAGGAGAAGAAGAAGAAGAAGGAAAGGAGAAGAAGAAGAATAACAAGAAGAAGAAGAAAAAGAAGAAGAGAAGAAGAAGAAGAAGAAGAAGCAGAAGAAGTTGTAGTAGTAGAGGAAGATGAAGAAGAAGAAAAAGTAGAAGAAGAAGAAGAGGAAGACGACGAAGAAGATGAAGAAGACGAAGTAGAAGAAGGAGAAGTGCAAGAAGAAGAAGGAGAAGATAAAGAAGAAGAACAAGAAGATGAAGATGAAGAAGAAGAAGGGGATGGAGAAGATAAAGAAGAAGAAGAAGAAGAAGAAGGAGAAGGAGATGGAGAAGAAGAAGAAGATGAAGAAGAAGGAGAAGAAGAAGAAGGAGAGGAAGAAGAAGAAGAGGAAGCAGAAGAAGAGGAAGAAGAAGAAGAAGAAGAACAAGAAAAGGAAAAAGAAGAAGAAGAAGTAAGGAAAGAAGAGGAAGAAGTAGAAGAAGAAGAAGAAGAAGAAGAAAAAGAAGTAGAAGAAGTGGAATTAGAAGTGAAAGAAGAGGTAGAGGAAGAAGAACAAGAACAAGAACAAGAAGAAGGACAAGAAGAACAAGAAGAAGATGAACTAGAAAAAGAAAAAGAAGAACAAGTAAAAGAAGAAGATGAAGAAGAAGTGGAAGAAGCAGAAGAAGAAGATGTAGAAGGTGAAGTAGAAGAAGAAGAAAAAGAAGAAGAAGAAGAAGAAGAAGAAGAAGACAAAGAAGAAGAAGAAGAAGAAGAAGAGGAGGAAGATGAAGAAGAAGAAGGAGAAGGAGAAGAAGAAGAAGAAGAACAAAAAGAAGAAGAAGAAGCAGAAGAAAAAGAAGAAGGAGAAGAAGATGAAGAACAAGGAGAAAATGGAGAAGTTGTAGAAGAAGAAGGAGAAGGCAAAGAAGAAGAAGAAGAAGAAGAAGCAGAAGAAGAAGAAGAAGAAGACGACGAAGAAGAACAAGAAGAAGAAGAAGAAGGATGCAAAGAAGAAGAAGACGAAGAATACCAAGAAGAAGAAGAAGAAGAAGGAAAAGAAGACAAAGAAGAAGAAGAGGAAGAGGAAGAAGTAGAATAAGAAGAAAGAGAAGAAGTAGTTGAAAAAGCAGGAGAAAGAGAAGAAGAAGTAGTAGAAGAAGTAGAAGAAGAAGAAGAAAAAGGAGGAGAACTG
>JAIUJO010001527.1:30000-32500 GCA_023846275.1 Vanilla planifolia
ACAAGCAGAAGTAAAAGAAGAAGAAGAAGAAGAAGAAGAAGTAGGAGAAAAAGAGGAAGAAGGAGAAGAAGAAGAAAGAAAAGAAGCAGAAGAAGAAGAAGAAGAAGAAGAAGAAGAAGATGAAGAAGTAGAAGAAGAAGAACAAGAACAAGAAGAACATAAAAAAAGAAGAAAAACAAGAAGTGGAACATAAAGATGAAGAAGAAGAAGGAGAAGATGAAGATGACGAAGAAGACGAAGGAGAAGAGAAAGAAGAATAAGAAGTAAAAGAAGAAGAAGAGGAAGAACCAGAAGAAGAAGAAGAAGAAGAAGAAGAAGAACAAAAAGAAGAAGAAAAAGGAGAAGAAGAAGAAGAAGAAGAAGACGAAGAAAAAGAAGAAGAATAAGAACAACTAGAGAAGAAAAAAAAGAAGAAGAAGAAGTAGAGGAGAAGAAGAAGAAGATGTAGAAGCAAGGGAAGGAGAAGGAGAAGAAGAAGGAGAAGAAGAAGAAGAAGAAGAAGAAGAAGAAGAAGAAGAAGAAGAAGGAGAAGGAGAAGTAGAAGAAGAAGAAGAAGAACGAGTTGAAGAAGAGGAAGAAGAAGAAGAAGAAGCAGAAGAAGAAGAACATGAAGATGAAGAAAGGAGAAGAGTGGGAAGTGGAAGAAGAAGAAGAAAACGAAGAAGAAGAAGAAGAAGAAGAAGAAGAAGAAGAATGAGAAGAAGAAGAGAAAAAAGAAGAAGAAGATGAAGAGAAAGAAGGAGAAGAAGAAGAAGAAGAAGGAGAAGAAGAAGAAGGTGATGAAGAAGAATTAGGAGTAAGAGAAGAAGAAGAAGAGAAAAAAGTAGAAGAAGATGAAGAGAAAGAAAGAGAAGAAGATGAAGAAGAAGGAGAAGAAGAAGAAGGTGATGAAGAAGAATCAGAAGGAGTAAGAGAAGAAGAAAAAGAGGAAAAAGAAGAAGAAGAAGAAGAAGGAGAAGAAGAAGAAGAAGAAAAGGAAGAAGAAGAAGCATGAGAAGATGGAGAAGGAGAAGAAGAAGAATATGAAGAAGGAGAAGGGGAGAATATGAAGAAGGAGAACAAGAAGGAGAAGAAGATGAAGAACAAGAAGTAGGAGAAGAAGAAGAAGACGAAGAAGAAAAAGAAGAAGTAGTACAAAAAGAAGAAGATGTAGAAGAAGAAGATGAAGAAGAAAAATAGAAGAAGAAGAAGAAATAGAAGAACAAGTAGAATAAGAAAGAGAAGACGAAGGAGTAGAAGGAGAAGTTGAAGAAGGAGGAGAAGACAAAGAAGAAGAAGTAGAAGGATGAGAAGAAGAAGAAGAAGAAGGAGAAGAAAGAGAAGGAGGCAAAGAAGAAGAAAGAGAAAATGGAGTAGATGAAGAAGACAGAGAAGTAAAAGAAGAAGAAGAGGAACGAAAAGATGAAGAAGGACAAGGAGAAGAAGAAGAAGAAGAAGAAGAAGAAGCAAAAGAAACATGAGAAGATAAACAAGGAGAAGAATAAGAAGAACTAGAAGAGGAATTATAAGAATGAGAATGAGTAGTAGGAGAAGGAGGAAAACAAGAAGGAGAAGAAGACGAAGATGATGATGATGAAGAAAAAGGAGAAGAAGAGAAAGATAAAGAAGAAGAAGGTGAAGATTGAGAAAAAGAAGAAGAGGAAGGAGAAGAAAAAGGAGATAGTAGAATGAGAAGAAGGCAAAGGAGAAGAACAAGAAGTAGACGAGGAAGGAGTTGTAGTAGAAGAAGAAGAACAAGAAGAAGAAGAAGATGAAGAAGAAGAAGACGATGAAGAAGAAGAATGAGAAGAAGGAAAAGTGGAAGAAGAAGAAGAAGAGTAAGAAGAAGGAGATGGAGTAAAAAGAGATGGAGTAGAAGGGGAAGGAGGAGAAGAAGAAGGTGAAGAAGAAGGAGGAGAAGATGAGGGAGAAGAAGAAGAAGAAGAAGAAGAAGTAGGGGAAGGAGATGGAGAAAATGAAGGAGAAGTAGTAGAAGAAGAAGCAGAAGATAAACATGAACAAGAAGAAGAAAAAGAAGAACAAGAAGAAGAAGAAGGAGAAGATGAAGAAGTAGAAGAAGAAGGAAGAGAAGGCAAAGAAGATGAAGAAGAAGAAGTAGAAGATGTAGAAGAAGAAGAAGAAGAAGAAGAAGAAGAAGATTATTGTTATGAAGTGGAAGAAGAAGAAGATCAGAAGTAGAAGAAGAAGAAACAAAAAAAGAAGAAAAAGAGGAAGTAAAACATAAAGATGAAGAAGAAGAAGAAAAAGAAGAACAACAAGAAGAAGAAAGAGAAGATGAAGATGATAAAGAAGACGAAGGAGAAGACAAAGAAGAATAAGAAGAAGTAAAAGAAGAAGCAGACGAAGAACCAAAAGGAGAAGGAGAAGTAGAAGAAGAAGGAGAACAAAAGGAAGAAGGAAAAGGTGAAGAAGAAGAAGAAGAAGAAGTTGAAGAAAAAGAAGAAGAATAAAAAACAGTGGAGAAGAGGAAAAAAGAAGAAGAAGAAGAAGAAGTAGAGGA
>JAIUJO010001527.1:37500-40000 GCA_023846275.1 Vanilla planifolia
GAAGAAGAAGAAGAAGAAGTAGAAGTAGAAGTACAACTAGAAGAAGAAGAAGAAGAAAAAGGAGAAGAAGAAGAAGAAGAAGAAGAAGAAGAAGAGGAGAGAGAAGTTGTAGAAGAAGAAGAAAGAGAAATAGAAAAAGAAATAGTAGTAGTAGTAAAGAAGAAAAAGTAGAAGAAATAGAAAAAGAAGAAAAAAAAGATAAAGAAGAAGAAGAGAAAGGTCAAGTAGAAGAAGGAGAAGAAGGAGAAGGTGAAGAAGGAGAAGAAGAAGAAGAAAAAGAAAAAAAGAAGTAGAAGAAGAAGAAGAAGAAGAAGGCGATGAAGAAGGAAAAGAAGAAGAAGAAGAAGAAGACAATGAAGAAGAAGACGGAGAAGACGAAGAAGAAGAAGAAGAAGAAGAAGACAGCGAAGAAGATGAAGAAGAAGAAGAAAGAGAAGGAGAAGAAGAGGAAGATGAAGAAGAGGAAAGAGAAGAAGTAGTAGAAGAAAAAGAAGTAGAAAAAGAAGAAGGAAAGGACAAAGTAGAAGAAGAAGAAGTAGAATAACAATAAGAAGGAGAAGAAGAGCAGGAAAAAGATGAAGAAGTGGAAAAGGAAAAGAAGAGGAGGAAGAAGGAGAAGAAGAAGAATGCGATGAAGAAGAATGAGAAGGAGAATGAGAAAAAGAAGTAGAAGGAGAAGAAGGAGAAGAAGAAGAAGAAGAGGAAGAAGAAGAATAAAAAAAAGAAAAATGAGAAGAATGAGTAGGAGAAGAAGAAGAAGAAGTAGGAGAAGGAGAAGAAGGAATAGGAGAAGATGAAGAAGGAGAAGAAGAAGAAGGAGAAGAAGTAGTAGAAGAAGACGAAGAAGATGAAGAAGAAGGAGAAGGAGAATAAGAGGATGAAGTAGGAGAAGGAGAAGGAGAAGTGGTAGAAGGAAAAGAAGAACAAAAAGTAGATGAAGAAGAACAAGAGGAAAAAGAAGAAGAAAAGAAGAAGAAATAGAACAAGAAGAAGATAAAGTTTAAGATGTTAAAGAAAAAGAAGAACAAGAAGAGGAAGGAGAAGACAAAGAAGATGAGGGAGAAGAAGGTGAAGTGGAAGAAGAGGAAGTAGAAGACGAACAAGAAGAAGAAGAAGAATAAGAAAAAGAACATGGACAAGACAAAGACAAAGAAGACGAAGAAGAAAAATAAGAAAAAGAAGAATGAGCGAAAGAAGAAGAAGAAGAAGAATAAGAAGAAGAAAAGGGAGAAGTAGAAGAAGAAATTAAAGGAAAAGATGAAGAAGATTAAGAAGAAGAAAGTACAGAAGAAGAAGAAGGAGAAGAAGAAGAAGAACAAGAAGAACAAGAAAAAGAAAGAGAAGAAGAAGAACAAAAAGACAAAGAAGAAGAAGGAGAAGAATGAGAAGTGGAACAAGAAGAAGGAGAAGACGAAGAAGAAAAAGAAGGAGAAGAAGTAGATGAAGAAGGAGAAGAAGAAGAAGATGGAGATGAAGAAGAATGAGAAGATGGAGGAGGAGAAGAAGAACTAGAGGTAGAAGAAAATGAAGAAGAAGAATAAGAAGTAAAAGAAGAAGATGAAGAAGAAGAAGAATGAGAAGAAGGGGAGGGAGAAGAAGAAGAAGAAAACTTAGAAGAAGGAGAGTATAAATAGTAGTAGTATAAGAAGAATGAGAATGAAAAGAAAGAGAAGAAGAAGAAGGAGAAGAACAAGGAGAAGAAGAAGAAGAAGAAGAAGAAGAAGAAGAACGAGAAGGAGAAGATGAAGAAAAAGAAGGAGAAGAAGATAAGGAGAAGAGGAAGAAGAAGAAAAAGAAAAAGAAGAAAAAACAAGAAGAAGCAGGAGAAGATGAAGAAGTTGAAGAAGATGAAGGAAGAGGATGATAAGTGAAAGAAGAAGAGGAAGAAGACAAAGAAGAAGAAGAAGAAGCACAAGAAGAAGAAGAATAAGATGAACAAGAAGAACAAGAAGAAGAATGAGAAGAAGAACAAGAAGAAGAAGAAGGAGAAGAAGGGGAAGAAGAATGAGAAGAAGGAAAAGAAGAAGATGATGAAGAAGACAAAGAAGAAGGAGAAGTATGAGAAGAACAAAAAGAAGAAGAAGAAGGAGAAGAAGATGAAGCAAAGCAATAAGAAGAAGTAGTAATGGGAGAAGTAGAAGAAGAAGATAGAGAAGAAGAAGAAGGAGGAGAAGAAGAAGGAGAAGAAGAAGAAGAAGAAGAAGGAAAAGGAGAAGAGGAAGAGAAAGAAGAAGAAGAATAATAATAATAATAATAACAATAGAAAGAAGAACCTAAAGAAGAAATAGAAAAAGATGAAGAAGAAGAGGAAGAAGAGGGAATATATAAAGAAGAAATTATAGTAGAAGAAGAAGAAAGGGTAGTAGTAGTAGTAGAAGAAGAAGAAGAAGAAGAAGAAGAAAAAGAAGTTGAAGTAGAAGCAAAAGAAGAAGAAGAAGAAGAAAAAGGAGAAGAAGAAGATGAAGAAGTGGAAGAAGAAGAAGAAGAAGTAGAGGAAGAA
>JAIUJO010001527.1:55000-57500 GCA_023846275.1 Vanilla planifolia
CTTCTTGTTCTTCTTCTTCTTCTTCTTGTTCTTCTTCTTCTTTTTCTTCGTCGTCGTCTTCTTCTTCTTCTTCTTCTTTACTTCTTCTATTCTTCTTCTTCTTCTTCTTCCTCTTCTTCATCTTCCCCCTCTTCTTCTTCTCCTTCCCCTTTTTCTTCTCCTTCTTCTTCGTTGTCTTCTCCGTCCTCTTCTTCTTCTTCTTCTTCTCCTTCTTCTTCCTTCTCTTTGTCTTTTTCTTCTTCTTCCTGTTCTTCTTCTTCCTCTTCTTCCTCTTCCTTTTCATCCTTTTCTTTTTTTTGACTTCTTCTTCTTCTTATTCTTCCTCTCCTTCTTCTTCTTCTTCTTCTTCTTCCTTTTTCTTGTTCTTCTACTTCTTCTTCTTCTTCTCTTTCTTCTTGTACTACTTCTTCTACTTCATACTCTTTGCCATCTTCTTTCTCTTCTACTTCTTGTTCTTCATTATCTTCTCCTTCTTTGATTTCTTCTTCTTGTTCTTCTTCTTCTTTTTCTTCTTCATCTTCTTCATTTGCTTCTTCATTCAACTTCTTCCTTCTTCTTCTTCTTTTCCACTTCCTCTTCCTCCTGTTCTTTCTCTTTCTTCTTCTCCTTTTTCTTCTTTTTCTTCTGCTTCTTCTTCTTCTTCAAGTTCTACTTTTCCTACTTCTTCCTTCTTCTTCTTCTTCTTCTTCTCATCTTATTATTATTATTATACTTCTCCTTCTACTTCATTTTCTTTTTCTTCTTCTTCTTTTTCTTCTTCTTCTTCTTCTTCATCTTCTCCATCTTCTTCTTTTTCTTCTTCTTCACCTTCTTCTTCTTCTTCTCCTCCTCCTTCTCCATCTCCTTGTTCTCCTTCTTCTTCTTCATCTTCTTCTTTGTCTTCTTCTTCTTCTTCTTCTATTTCTTTTTTTTCTAATTCTTCCTTCTTCTTCTTCCTCTTCTTCATCTTCTTCTTCTTCCTTCTTCTTCTTCAATTTCTTCTTCTTCTTCCTCTTTTTCTTCTTCTACTTCTTCTTCTTCTTCTCCACATTTTTCTTCTCATTGTTATACTTCTCCTTCTACTTCTCATTCTACTTCTTCTTCTTCTACTTCTTCTACTTTTACTTCTTCTTCTTCTTCTTCTTCCTCTTCTTCTTCCTATTCTTTTTCATCTTCTTCTTCTTCTTTTTCTCCTTCTTCGTCTTCCTCTTCTTCTTCTTCCACTTCTTAATTTTCTTCTTCTTCTTCCTCGAATTTTTCTTCCTCTTCTTCTTCTTGTTCTTGTTCTTCTTCTTCTTCTTCCTTCTTCTTCTTCTTCTTCTTCTTCCACTTCTTCTTCTTCTTCTTCTTCTCCTTCTCCTCCATCTTCTCCTCCTTCTCCTCCTTCTTCTGCTACTTTCTTCTTCTCCTCCTTTTCCTCCTCCTTCTTCTTCATCTTCTCCTTCTTCTTCTTCTCCTTCTTCTTCTTCTTCTTCTTCTTCTTCTTCTTCTTCTACTTCTTCTTCTTCTTCTCCTTCTTCTTCTTCTTCTTCTCCTTGTTCTTCCTCTATGTCTTTTTCTTCTTCTTCTCCTTCTACTTTTTCTTCTTCTCCTTTTCCTTCTTCTCTACTCCTTCTTCTTCTCCTTCTCCTTCTTCTTCTTCTCCATCTCCTTCTTCTTCTACTCCTCTTTCATCTTCTTCTCCTTCTCCTTTATCTTCTTCTCCTTCTCCTTCTTCTTCTTCTTCTTCTCCTTCTTCTTCTTCTCCGTCTCCTTTTTCTTCTTCTTCTTCTCCTTCTTCTTCTTCTTCTACTTCTCATTCTCCTTCTTCTTCTTCTTTTTCTTCTCCTTCTTCTTCTTCATCTCCTTCTTCCTCTTCTTCTTCTCCTTCTTCTTCTTCTTCTACTACTCCTTTTTCTCCTTCTTCTTCTCCTTCTTCTTCTTCTGCTTCTCTTTCTTCTTCTTCTTCTTCTTCTTATTCTTCTCCTTGCTCTTCTTCTTACAATTATTATTATTATTATTTTTATTATTCTTATTGTCATTCTTCTTCTTCTTTTACTTCTAATACTACTACTTCTTCTTCTTCTACTACATATACTTCTTCTCCTTCTTCTTCTTCTTCTTCTTCTTCTTCTTCTCTTTCTTCTTCTTCTTCTTCTTTTCCTTCTTCTTGTTCTTTTTCTTGTTCTTCTTCTTCGTCTCCTCCCTCTTCTTGTTTTTCTTCTTCTTCTTCGTCTTGTTCTTCTTCTTCTTCTTCTTCTTCTTATCTTTTCTTCTTTTTCTGCTTCTTTTCCCTCTTCTACTTCTCCCTCTTCAACTTTATCTTCAACTTATTGATCTACTTCTTCATCTTCTTCTTTCTCTTTTTCTTCTTCATCTTCGTTTTCTCCATCTTCTTCTTCTACTTTTCCTTCTTCTTCTTCTTCTTTTTCTTCTTCTTCTCCTCCTTCTTCTTGTTCTCCTTCTTTTTTCTCTTTCTAATCCTTATTCTTATTCTACTACTTCTTTTTCTTCATCTTGGTCCTCTCCTTCTCCTTCTTCT
>JAIUJO010001527.1:72500-75000 GCA_023846275.1 Vanilla planifolia
TTCTTCTTCATCTTGATCTACTTCTTCATCTTCTTATTCTTCATTTTCTTCTTCTTCTTCTTCGTTTTCTCCATCTTCTGCTTTTGCTATTACTTCTTCTTCTTCTTCTTGTACTTCTTCATCTTCTTCTTCTTCATCATATTCGTCTTATTCTTCTTCTTCTCCTTCCTTTTCATCTCTTTCTTCTACTTCTCCTTCTTCTTCTTCTTCTTCCTCTCCTACTACTATCACTTCTTTTTCTTTTTCTTCTTCTTCTCCTTTGTCTTCTTCTTCTTCTTCTTCTTCTTGTTCTTCTTCTTCTTCTTCTTCTTCTTCTTCATCTTCTTCTTTTAGTTCTTCTTCTTCTTCTGCCTCTTCTTCTTCTTCTTCTTCTTCTTTTTCTTTTCACATTCTTCTTCTTCTTCTTTTATTTTTCTTCTTCTTCTTCTTAGTCTTCCACTTCTTCCTCTTCTCCTTCGACTTCGTCTCATTCTTGTTCTACTTCATCTTCTTCTTCTTCGTCTTCTTCTTCTTCTTCTTCCTCTTCTTCTTCTTCTTCTTCTTCTTCTTCTTCTTTCCTCTACTTCTACTTCTCCATCGTCTTCTTCATTGTCTTCTTCATCTCCACCTTCTTCTTCTCATTCTTCTTCTTCCCCTTCCCCTTCTTCTTCTTCTTCTTCTTCTTCTTCTTCTTCTCCTTCTCAATCTTCTTCTTCTCCTTCTTCTTCTTCTTCTCCCTCTCCATCTTCTTCTTCTTGTTCTTCTTCTTCTTATTCTTCTTTCTCTTCTTCTTCATCCTCTACACTTCTTCTTCTTCTTCTTCTTCTTCTTCTCCTTCTCCATCTTCTTCTTCTCCTTCTTCTTCTTCTCCCTCTCCATCTTCTTCTTCTTCTTCTTCTTCTTCATATTCTTCTTTCTCTTCTTCTTCATCCTCTACACTTCTTCTTCTTCTTCATCTCCTTGTTCTTCTTCTTCTCATTCTTCTTCTACTTCTTCTTCTTCTTTCCTTTTCTTCTTTTTCTTCTTCTTCTTCTTCTTCTTTTTCTTTTTCTTCTTGTTCTTCTTATTCTTCTTGTTTTTTGTTTTCTTTTTCTTCTTCTTCTTCTTCTTCCTCTTCTTCTTCGTCTTCTTCTTCTTCCCCTTCCTCTTCTTCTGATACTCTTTCTTGTTCACCTTCCTCTTCTTCCTCTTTTTCTTCTTCCTCTTCTTCTTCGTCCTTTACTTCTTTTTCTTCTTCTTCTTCTTCTTCTTCTTCTTCTTCTTCTTCTTCTCCTTCTTCATCTTCTTCTTCTTCCACTTCTTCTTATTCTTCTTCTTCTTCTTCTTCTTCATCTTCTTCTTTTTCTTCTTCTTCCTCTTCCTCTTCTTCTTCTTCTCCATCCTCTACTTCTCCTTCCTCTTCTTCTTCTTCTTCATCTTCAGCATGTTCTTCTTCTTCTTCTTCTTCTTCTTCTTTTGCTACTTCTTCTTCTTCTTCCACTTCCTCTTCTTCTTCTTCCCTTTCTTCTTCATCTTATTTGCCTTCTTCTTTCCCTTCTATTCTTCATCATCTTCCATTTTTTTTCTATTTCTTCTCCTTCTTCTTCTCCTTCTTTGAATTCTTCTTCTTCTACTTCTTCTTTTCCATGTTCTTCTTCTCCATTTTCTACGTCTCTGTCTTCTCCTTATTCTCCTTCTCCTTCTTCTTCTCCTTCTCTTGTTCTTCCTTTTCTTCTTCTTCTTCTTCTTCGTCCTCTTCTTCTTTGTCTTCTTCTTCTCATTCTTTTTCTTCTTCTTCTTCTTCTTCTTCCTCTTCTTCTTCTTCTTCCTCATCTTCTTCTCCTTCTTCTTCATCTTTTTTGTCTTCCTCTTCTTCTTCTTCTCTTTCTTCTACTTTCCTATGCTCTTCTTCTTCATCATCATCTTCATCTTCTTCTTCTTCTTCTTCTTCTTCTTCCTCATCCTCATCTTCTTCTTCCCTTCTTCTTTTTCTTCGCCATCCTTTTTTCTTCTTCTTCTTCTTCGTCGTCTTCTACGTTCCTTCTTCCACAGCATTTTCTTTTTCGTCTTCTCCTTCTTCATCTTTTTTGTTTTCTTCTTCTTCCTCTTCTTCTTTGTCTTCTACTCCTTCTTCTTCTTCTTCTTCTTCCTCCTCCTCCTCTTCGTCTAGTTCTTCTTCTTCTTCTTCCTCTTCTTCTTCTTCTTCTTCTTCTTCTTCTTCTTCTCCTTCCTTCTTCTTCTTCTTCTTCTTCTTTTTCATCATCATCTTCTTCTTATTCTTCATTTTGTTTTTCTTGTTCTTCTTCTTCTTCTTCTAATTCTTCTATTTATTCTTCTATTTCTTCTTTTATTTCTTCTTCTATTTCTTCTTCTTCTTCTTCTTTTTCTTCAATTCTTCTTCTTTGTCTTCTTCTTCTTCTTTTACTTCTTCCTTCTTCATCTTTCTTCTTCTTTTCCTTCTTCTTCTTCCTTTTCTCCTTCTTCTTCTTCTTTTTCTTCATCTTCTTTTTTTCTTCTTGTTCTTCTTCTTCATCTTTTTCTT
>JAIUJO010001527.1:87500-90000 GCA_023846275.1 Vanilla planifolia
TCCTTCCTTTCCTACTTTGACTGCTTCTTCTTCTTCTTCTTCTTTTTCTTCTTCTTCTTCTACTTCTTCCACCTTGTCTTCTTCTAATTATTTTTCTTTTACTTTTTTCTTCTTCTAGTTCTTCTCCTTCACCTTCCTCTCTGTCTTCATCTATTTCTACTTCTTCTCCTTCTTCTTGTTCATCTTCTTCCTATCCTACCTCTCGTTCTTCTCCTTCTTCTTCACATACTTCTTCCTCCTTTTCTTCTTCTTTTCTTCTTTTTTTACTTCGTCTTCTTCATTATCATCTCATTCTTCATCTAATTCTTCTACTTCTTCTTCTAGCTTGTTTTTCTTCTTCTTCATTTTCTTCTTCGTCTAATTCAACATATTCATTTTCTTCTTGTTGTTGTTCTGTCTATTTCTAATTCTTTATTTTCTTCTTCTTCTTCTTTTTCTTCATCATCATAATCATCATCATCATCATCATCATCTTCTTCTTCTTCAATATCTTGTTGTTCTTGTTCTTGTTCTTCTTCTTCTTCTTCTTCTTCTTCTTCTTCTCCTTCTCCTCCATCTTCTTCTTCTCCTTCTTCTTCTCCTTCTCCTCCTTCATCTGATTCTTCTTCTTCTTCTTCTTCACTTGTTCTTTTTTTTCTTCTTCTTCTCCTTCTCCTTCTCCATCTCCTTCTTCGTCTTCTTCTTCTTCTTCTTCTTCATCTTCTTTGTCTTCTTCTTCTTCATCTTCTTCTTCTTCTTCGTCGTCTTCAACTTCTTCATCTTTCTCTTCTTCTTCTTCTTCTTCTACTACTACATCTTCTTCTCCTCCTCCTCCTCCTCTTCTGTCTTCTTCTTCTTCTGCTTCTTCTTCTTCTTCTTCGACTTCTTTTCCTCCTCCTTCTTCTTCTTCTTCTCCTTCTTCTTCTCCATCTTCTTTTCTTTCTCCTTCTTCTTCTTCTTCTTCTTTTACCTCTTCTTCTTCTTCTTCTTCTTCTACTACTACTTCTTCTTTTTGTTCTTCTCCTTGTTCTTCTTCTTCTTCTTCTTCTTCTTCTTCGTCTTCTTATTCTCCTTCTTCTCCTTCTTGTCCTTCTACTTCTTCTTCTTCTTCTTCTTCTTCTACTTCTTCTTCTTCATCTTCTTCATCTTCTTCTTCTTCATCATCTTTTTCTTCTTCTCCTTCTTTTCTTCTTCTTCTTCTTCTTCTTCTTCATCTTTTTCTTTTTCTCCTTGTTCTTCTACTAGTTCTTCTTCTTCTCCTTCATTTTCTCCTTCTCCTTCTTCTTCATCTTCTTCTTCTTCTTCTTCTTCTCCTTCATCTTCGACTTCTTCGTCTTCGACTTCTTCGTCTTCTTCATCTTCCTCTGCTTCTTCTTCTTCTTCTCCTCCTCCTCCTCCTTCTTCTGCTTCTTTTTCCCTTTCTAATTTTTCTACTTCTTCTTCTTCTTCTCCTTCTCTTTCTCCTCCTCCTCTTTCTTCTTCTTCTACTACTTCTTCTTCTTATCCTTCTTCTTCTTCTTCTACTACTTCTTCTTCACCATCTTCTCCATCATCTTCTTCTCCTTCTTCTTCTTCTCCTTCTCCTTCTTCTTTTTCTTCTTATTCTTATTCTTCTTCTAAATCTTCATCTTCATCATCATCATCATCATCATCATTATCTTCTTCTTCTTCCTCTTTTCCTTCTTCTTCTTCTTGTCCTCCTCACCCTCCTCTTCCTCCACCTCCTTCTTCTTCTTCTTAAACTTCTTCTTCTTCCTCTTCTTCTTCTTCTTCTTCTCCTTCTTCTTCTTCTTATTCTTTTTCTTCTTCTTCTTCCTATTTTTATTCTTTGTCATCATTTTCTTCTTCTTGTTCTTCTTCCTTTTCATCTTCTTCTTCTTCTTCTTCACCTTTTTGTTTTTGTTGTTGTTCTTCTTCTTCTTCTTCTCCATCTTCTTCTTCTCCTTGTCTTACTTCTCTTTCATCCTCTTCTTCTTCTTTGTCATCTTTGTATTTTTATTCTTCCACTTGTTCTTCTCCTTCTCCTTATTCTTCTTCTACTTCTCCTCCCTGACCTCTGCATTCTTCTCCTTCTTCTTCTTCTTCTTCTTCTTCTCCTTCTTTTTTTACTTCTTACTCTTTTGCTACTTCTTACTCTTCTTCTTGTTCTACTTCTTCTTCTTCTCCTTCTACTTTTTCTTCTACTTTTTCTTCTTCTTCTTTTGCTTCCTCTTCTTCTTCTTCTTCAGCATCATCATCTTCTTTTTCTCCTTATTTTTCTTCTTCCTCTTCTACTTCTACCTCTTCTTTTTAGTCTTTTTCTTCTCCTCCTTCTTCTTCTCTTTCTTCCTCTTCTTCTTCATCTTCTTCTTCCTCTTCATCTTCTTCCTCTTCTTCTTCTTCTTCTTCCTCTTCTTCTTCTTCTTCCTCTTCTTCTTCTTCTTTTGCTCCTTCTTTTTCTTTTTCTTCATCCCTTTCTTCTTCTTCTTCTTCTTCTTCTTCTTCTACTTCTTCTTTTTCTTCTTCTTCTTCTTTGTCTTCT
>JAIUJO010001527.1:95000-97500 GCA_023846275.1 Vanilla planifolia
CTTCTTCACCTTCTTCTACTCCTTCTTCTCTTTCTCCTTCTTCTTCTTCTTCTTCTTCTTCTACTACTTCTTCTTCTTCTTCTTCTTCTATACCTTCTTCTTCTCCTTCATCTTCTTCTCCTTCTCCTTCTTCTTTTTCTTCCTCACTTCCTTCTTGTTCTTCTTCTACTTCTTCTTCTCCTCCTCCTCCTCCTCCTCCTCCACCTTCTTCTTCTTCTTCTTTTTCTTCTTCTTCTTCTTCTTCAAATACTTCTTCTCCTTCATCTTCTTCTTCAAGTTGTTCTTCTTCTCCTTCTTCTTCTTCTTCATCTTCTTCTTCTACATCTTTTTCTTCTACTTTTTTTTCTTCTTTTTCTTCTTTCTCTTCTTCTTCTCCTTCTTCATCTTCATCTTCTTCTTCTTCATCATCTTTTCTTCTTCTTCTTCATCTTCTACTTCTTCTTCTTCTTCCTCCTCTTCTTTTACTTCTTCTCCTTCTTCTACTTCACTTTTTCTTCTACCTCTTCCTCTTGTTCTTCTTCTTCTTCTTCTTATTTTTCTTCTTCTTCCTCTTCTTCTTCTTCTTCTTCTTCCTTCTCTTCTTCTTCTTCCTCTTCTTTTTTTTTCATCTTCTTTTTCTTCCTGTTCTTCTTCTTCTTCTTGTCCTTTTACTTCATCTCCTTCCTCGTCAACTTCTTCTTCATCTTCTCTGTCTTCTCTTTCTTTTCCTCCTTCATCTTCTTCTTCATCATACACATCATCATTTTCTTCTTTTTCTTCTTCTTCTTCTTCTTCTTCTTCATCTTTCTTCTACTTCGTCTTATTATTATTATTATTATTATTATTCATCTTTCTTCGTCTTTGTCTTCTTCATATTTGTCTTCCTTTTCTTCTTCAAAACTTCTTCTTCGCCTTCTTCTTCCTCTTCATCTTTTACTTCTTCTTCTTCCTCATCTTTTTGTTCTTCTTCTTCCACTTCTTCTACTTCTTCTTCTTCAACTTCTTCTTGTAGATCTTCTTCTTCTTCTTCCTGTTTTTCTTTTTCATCTTCATCTTCTTCTTCTTCTTCTTCATCTTCTTCTTCTTCTTCTTCTTCTTCTTCTACTCCTCTTCTTCTTCCTCTTCTTCTTCATCTTCTTCCTTTTTCTTCTTCTGCTTCTTCTTCTTCTTCTTCTACCTTCTACTTTTTCTTCTTCTTCTTCTTCTTCTTCTTCTTCTTTTTCTTCCTCTTCTTCTTCTTCTTTGCCTTCTTCTTTCTCTTCCCCCTCTTCTTCTTCTTCTTCTTCTTCTTCTTTTATTTCTTCTTCTATTTCTTCTTGTTCTTCCAACTTCTTCTTCCACCTTCTTCTTCTTCTTCTTCTTCTTCTTCTTCTTCTTTCTTCTTCTTCTTCCTCTTCTTCTTCCTTCTTCTTCTCCTTCTTCTTTTCTTCTTCTTGTCTTTCTTCTTCTCCTTCTCCTTCTTCTTCTTCTTCTTCTTCTGCATCTTCTTCTAGTTGCTCTTCTTCTACGTCTTCTACTTCTTCTTCTTCTTCTTCTTCATCTTCTTCTTTGTCGTCTTCTCCTTCTTCTTCGACTTCTTCTTCTTCATCTTCTTCTTCTTCTTCTACTTCTTCTTCTTCTTCTCCTTCTTCTAATTCTTCTTCTTCTTCTTATTTTTCTTCTTCTAATTTTTCTTCATCTCGTACTTCTTCTTCTTCTTCTTCTTCTTCTTCTAATTCTACTTCTTCTTCTTCTTCTTCTTCTTCTTCTTCTTCTTCTACCTCTTCCTGTTCTTGTTCTTCTCCTTCCACTTCTTCTCCTTCTCGTTCTACATTTTTCTCCTCTCCTTCTTCTTCTTCCTCCTCTTCTACGTCATCTTCCTCTTCTTCTTGTTCTTCTCCTTCTCCTCTATTTTTTCTTCTTTTACTGTTATTTCTTCGTCTCCACATTCTTCTTCTACACTTTCTTCTTCTCTATCTAATTCGTCTATGTGTTCTCCTTCTTTTTCTTCTTCTCCAATTTCTTCTTCTTCTACTACTTCTTCATCATCATCTTCTTCTTCTTCTTCTTTTCCATCTTCTTCTTCTACTTCTTCTACATCTACTTCTTCTTCTTCTTCAACTTCTTCATTTTCTTCTTCTCCTTCTCCTTCACCATCTCCTTCTCCTTCTTCTTCTTCTCCTTCTTCTTTTTCTTCTTCTTCTTCCTCTTCCTCTTCTTCTTCTTCTTCTTTTTCTACTTCTTCTCTTTCCTCTTCTTCTTCTTTTTCTTCTTCATCTTCTCCTTCATCTTCTTTGTGTTCGTGTTCTTCCTTTTCTTTTTCTTCTTCTTCTTCTGTTTTCCACCCACTTCTTCTTCTTCTTCTTTTTACTTCATCTTTTCTTCTTCTTCTACATCTTCTTCTTACTTTTTCTTCTTCTTCTTCTTCTTTTTCCTCTTCTTCTTTTGCTTCTTCTTCTTCTACTACTTTTTCTTCTCCTTCTCCTTCTTCTCCTCCTACTACTACTTCTTCTTCTTCTTCTTATTCTTGAACTTCTTCTTC
>JAIUJO010003767.1:7500-32500 GCA_023846275.1 Vanilla planifolia
TCCTACACACTATAAGGAAGGTGAATCATCGACACAGTCTCTTATATCAAGCCACCCAAGCTTCCATATGAACAATCCAGTCGAAGATCATACTTTAGGACTTCTTGACAGTAGTGCTCAGTTACTTAAAAAGCCCATAACACCATCGTAATGGACTTAGAAAATAGAGCTAAGCTCCATATCTATCTACCATTCACTATTCATCTTCCAAAATACGAAGATATAATAGCACATGCTTTGTTGGATATTGGTGCTGAAGCTAGTCTGCTTTAGCAAGTCTTTATCCTAAAGCAGTTTTGGCTTCCTCTAGAAACCAAAACACTTCTAACTGATTTTATGGGTGAACAAGTTCCTGTAATCCATAAAGTCACCTATCATTTGATATCTCTACCTAATATCCATAACACCATCAATACCTATCAATTCAACTTTGCCCAGCTACCAATCGATTTTAATACCGATTGTGTATTAGGACTTGATAACCTTTGCCATCTGGCACCATTCAATACTCACTTTTTTTCTTTAGATAGACACTCCATTCCACGTGTCCCTCGTTTGGCTCGCTTTGCCCCTCACTTTTATCCTACATCCCAACGTGGTGATAATTCCCTTTGCCAACATGCTTGTTGACCATGTTCAACAACTTATACCTCCTATCTACAACATTTATACCTACAATATTCCAACTACTACTCCATTTGAGGAAACTGTGACTAAGCTCCTTGAACCTTTATACTCAAATGACATGTTTAAATGGTTTGACAAATCTCCTAAATATTTTTCTATAGAACTTTTAGAACAATATCAAAATATCGATATATGTGTCAATACCATCATGGTATCTCCTATAAACAAACAAGAATTTAATTGTCAAATATAAGAACTATTACATCTCAAACTAATTAAAAAGAGCCATAGCTCTCGTTCCTCTCTAGCTTTTATAGTACAGAATCATGCAGAAATAAAACGTGAAAAGCCAGAATGGTTATCAATTACTACAAGCTAAACTCTTGCACTATATTTGACGTTTACTTTATACCAACTGTCGAACACCTGATAAAACAAATACAAGGTGTACATTATTATAATTAATTTGATGCCAAATCTAGATTATGGCAAATTAAACTTACTAAGCAAACTTCCATAGAACTAACAACCTTTAGCTATCCACAAGGGAATTTTGAATGGCTAGTCATGTCTTTTGGATTAAAAAATGCTCCACAAATATTCCAATAATGGATGAATTCTTTTTTTTGATATTTTTTTATGTTGTAGTCTACATAAATGATATTCTTGTTTTTCTTAAATAGAGGAAGAACATAAAAAACATCTTTCATACATCATTAAAATTATGCTCAATCAATGCGTTATATGAAGTCCAAAAAAATCGAAGTTTTTTAAAATAGAAATCAATTTTTAGGAAAACAAACAAAAATAGACAAATACAACTATAAGGACATATACATACAAAAGTAAAAGACTTCTTTGAGACTTTTACTAATCCAAAACAACTATAGAGCTTTTTAGGACTCTTAAATTATGAACGAAAGTTTGTACCAAAACTTTGTCTAATATAAAATTATTACAAAATAAATTAACCAAAAAACAGGCTAAATACAAAGTAGCAACTTGCGAACAACCTCATTGTTGGAATGTAGAAAAAATACCGATCTCTTTGACAAAAGAAGAACAAAGGGAAATACGGCAAATAAAAGAATTTGTTACAGCAAAACAAATTTTTTATTTTCTCAAAGAAGAAGATGATATAACTTTGCAAATTGATGCCTCTGACTTTTTTGGTCTAGTGTCTTTATTGCAAATAAAAATGAAAAAGTAGCATATACTTTGGTTAAATTTACAAAAACCCAACTTATGATAAAGAATTACTAGCTATCAAATCAGCTATTAAAAGTTTATAAATTTATTTACTCCATAGAGTATTTATAATCAAAACTGATAATAAAACTATCATCCAGCATTATAGAAAAAACAATAAACAAACCTGAAGAAAATTTAAGTTGCATACGTCTTGCATTATACCTTGAAATTTTTACTTATACTGTTAAGTATATTCCTGATTTTATTAACACTATTACCGATCATTTTATCAGCTTATGAATAAGGAAGAACTACAACTACTAAAACATTTCTTCAAAAAGATGAAAAAATCAGAAGAATTTATAAAGATTCTACCAAAAAAGGCATGTCCAAATGGCCAAAACCTCTTTGCAAACCCAACAACTTGAATCCTTTGCTAAGGCCCTACTAAACGAATCCTCTAAAGCTCAACATGCTAAAGCTTTTACTAGAACAACCCACAAGGACAAGTCATACTCTAAAGCCCAATAGGCTCAACAAACAAAAGAAAAACTTTTAGAAAGGGTACAAGTCCAAAAGACTAAGCTCTTGCAAAAAAAAGGTCCAACAGAAACAATAGAAAAGGAAAATCCTTTGCGGCCACAGTAACAAAGGAATGATATAGTAGGGATCTACAAATGGTCGATCCAAAATTTTTTGATAAGATCAATGGTTGTTTCAAAGCCATAAAAAGTACTGATTGGAGATCTACCAACTACTGGTTCACTCAAATAGAAAAATGTTATTTAACCCTAAAACAAAATTATTCTCAACAACTTACATGGGAAAAAAGTTTGAAGAAAGCCTTAAAAACATTTCTTTCTCATTCTTCAACTACAAATCTACAGCTCTCCAAACTCTAGAACAATAGCTCAGCAAAAATGAAACACTTGCTGACATCTTTTCAAAAATACAAACATCTGACCTATTACAGTTGCAGATAAAAGACTTTTTATCCATACTTTAGCAATTAAACATTTAGAATGAGCAAACACAAAAACTGGAAGCAGAAACCACTTTTTAGGAGATGCTTCAGTTATATTAGCAACAAATTTTAGATGAAGAAAAACTCTTATTCTTCAGGCAACTTGAAGAAACAAATATTAAGTACTTATTTGCTAATGAAGAAGTTTTCTACTATGGTGAAGGAATAACATGGTTAATTGTCTACTTCAACAAAATACCCTGATACCAACTACATATAAGAAAGGGTATTTTCCATGAAGTATATGTTAGTACCATGCACCCAGAGGATTACATATGGTATATTCCCAACATCTGCCAAAGCTGTCTAACTCTTTTTGCAAACAAATTTGTAATAGTTTTTGTCTTCTGCATTTTGTAAATTTGCGAGGAAAGAGAATTCATTAGTATCTATTCTGTCATACAATTATTGATGCTAGTAAGAGTTATTAAGACTCCTAAATTAGAAGAATTCAAAATGGGCATCTTTAATGAGGAAGAAGAAAGGTTGTATGTTGCCCAAGAATTTTCTCAAAAGTTAGATTTTGGTGCAAAATATCTAGCTTGATAAGTACATGCAGGAAAAACTATTTTTTATACTTAACACTTTGGTAGCCAACATAGAAGATATGTACCAAAAAAAAGAAACTATATTCTTCTTCTTCTTCTTCTATTACTACTACTACTTCTTCTTCTTGTTCTACTTCATATTCTTCTTGTTCTTCTAATTCTACTTCTTCTTCTTCTTCTTCTTATACTTCTTTTTCTTCTACTTCTTCTTCTTCTTCTTCTTCTTCTACTTCTTCTTTTTCTATTTCTTCTTCTTCTTCTTCTTCCTCTTCTTGTTCTTCTTCTTCTTGCACTACTTCTTCTTCTTCTTCTATTACTTCTTCTTCTTCTTTTTCTTCTTCTTCTTTTTCTTCTTCTTCTGTTACTACAACTACTTCTTCTTCTTATTCTTCTTCCTCTACTTCTTCTTCTTCCCCTTCTTTCTCTTCTTCTTCTTCCCCTTCTTTCTCTTCTTCTTCTTCTTCTTCTTCTTCTTCTTCTTCTCCTTCTTCTTCTTCTTTTTCCAACCCCACCGGGTTATGTCCTGTAACCATCTTCTCCAGAGATCGTGATGTGAGAATCTGAAGGAGATAACATTAAGCCTATAGCTCAAGTACCTAGTCCACCATCATATTTTATGGTGTTAAACTATGGTAAAAGATCTGACTGGGAAAGTTACCATAAAAATGGAAACTGACACCTAGAAAGAGCAGTAAAGACATTACTTGGGGTCTTACATTGACTATTGTTAAAATTCCATATAAAACACTTATGCAATATTGTATAAATTGGACACAAAAAATAAAAGAAACCATCTTTATGCTTCCACTAGCAATGAATGTTAGCAAATATATCCAATTTTCTACTTCTTACTGGGAAGGACATGCACTAACTTGGTTAACTAATTTTGAATTAATAACCCTACAAAACTTTTCGAAATCTTAGAGATTGATGATAAACAAAACGCTACAGAAAGCCTTGTAAAAACATTAGTCGCTGACTTTACTGGTTTAGACTAGGGTGAACAAAAGAATTATGAAGAAAGACTTCACAACATGAAGTTATGTGACATATGCATGAAGATGAATTTGTCATTGCATACATAGTTCTAATATACAATTTAAATGGTACTCAATAAAAAGAATTTTGGATTCAAAGATTTTTTTCAAAAATCCCTTTTCTTTCGAATAATATTATAACAACAAAATATAACAATCTTTTGTCCACAAATACAAGATTATTAAATAAACACAATACTAGTATGCTTAGAAGAGCATACACAAAATCAATGGAACAAATTTATGAAAACACTTTTGCTTAGAAAGAAATGAGGAAAAATCTCAAAGAGTCAAGAATGGGCTATAATTGTTGCTCAAAATTCTCTAAAGATGAAAATTATATTTATTGATGTCCTCTTACATAAAATTTATGGAGGCAATTGTATTCTTTCTTAAAAGAAAGAAGCAAAGATACAAAATTATTAAACGATGGTGGAAACCAGAGTTTAGGAAATAACAACATTTCATCAAAAAGAAATTTGTTAAAAAATATAACCAAAAAAAGGCAAAAAAATATTTCCAATGTTTTAAGCATAATAAAAAAGGACATTATGCAAATGAATGTCCAGTCAATATTAAAAGTATACTCATGTCTAATATTGATGATTATTATATTTATATAGAATAATTAAAGAAATTTCTAATGACACCAACTCTATCTATGAAATTACTTCTTATTATGACTCCACAGAGTTAGAAAATAATTCTAAATCTGAACAACATTCAGATTTTGAAACAATAGATTTTGAAAAAAATCAAAATTAACATGATCATAATAAATAAAATTCTTACACAAATGAAAATTATTCCATTATTACCTTCTTTGAAACTTTCTACAAAGGAATGAGTATCCTCTCCAGGATATATAATTTACATGGGAAAATTACTTAAACTCAAATGTTACAAAACAATAGAAGTAACATTAGATTTAATAATCGTAATATCATTTGGATATTATGGTACACTACAAAATATACCATATCATTCCAAAGAAAACAAATTCATTACCTTTGGGTTAATATAACCCATGACATATCAAGCCCTAACTATCCTAATTAAAAATACAAGTCTAAAAGATTTGGATTATTTAATCAAACCGAATGATCCAATTAGATTATTTGTCATACATATATGAAGATTTCCCAATACTTACACATGAATTAGAAGTAATTGAGAGCATTAAAAAATACAAAGAATTTAGAGTAAATATGAACACTATTACTTCAGAAGAAGTAAATACAACTGTACTACAGGATAATGCAAGAAAACAATTTGTAATAATAGATGAAGTCTTAAATGAATTAAAAGTGGGTATTCCTCATAGAGAGAAAAATGAGATTTATAAAGCTCCATCTTTTAAAACTCTCTTTCTAAATAAACACACATACATTTTTAAGTGAATGTAAGGAAATGTAGAACTAAAAGGAGATGATGATTTAACATCTATTAGCCTCCTTAACAAAAAAAATTTAAAAAACAAAGACAAAATACCCAAAAGTAAAATACCTATACATAGGTATGATTCAATCAAAATAACTACTTTTATTAGAAGTAAAATAGATACACCCATAATGTTTGTTTGTATGGATGAACGGATCATTAACAACCCTCTTAATAGCATTATTAGAGGCACTAAATCCAATCTTGCAAACAGACTATTTAGAATTAACATAAAACCTAATTTTTGTATAAGTCTTTACTACCAAAATATCAAAAAGACTTGTACGTTATCCATTAGCCTTAAAGGCATAAGTTTATTACCTAGATAAAATATTTTAGGTATATAATGGGAATATTGCATGACTCTAAATGATACATCTACATTTAGATCCATCACTCCCAAAAGCTTTGTCAAGTTATTTGACATTGAAATTGGTAAAATAATACAATCACGAATGGTAGATATACGACATCTACGTCAAGGTAATGACATACAACTATTTGTTAAAACACTAAAACCTAAGGTATAATTACCTGTAGAATATTTTATTACCTCTAGCAATACAAATTAAACAATTATAAAAAATCCAGTTGGTCACACATCTTCTATTAGTCTTCCTCGACACTATGAGAAAGGTGAATCATCGACATAGTCTCTTATGGCAAGCCGCCCAAGCTTCCATATTGACAATCCGATCGATGGTTGTACTTTACAACTTCTTGAGAATGATGCTTAATTATTTAAAAAGCCCATAACACAATCATAATGGACCTAAAAAAGAGAGCTCATGTCCATATCTATTTACCATTGGCTATCCATCTTACAAAATATGAAAATATAATAGTACATGATTTGTTGGATACTGGTGTCAAAGCTAGTCTGCTTCAACAAGTCTTTATCCCAAAGTAGTTTTGGCTAACATTAGAAACCAAAACACTTCTAACTAATTTTATGGTGAACATGTTCCTGTAACCTATTAAGTCGCTAATCTTTCGATATCTTTTCCTGATAACCATAACACCATCAATACCTATTAATTCAGCATTGCCCTGTTACCAATCAATTTTAATACCAAATTTTTATTAGGACTTGATAACCTTTGCCATTTGGCACCATTCAATACTCACTTTTTTCTTTAGATGGACACTTCATTCCATGTGTCCCTCTTCTGGCTAGCATTGCCCCTCACTTTTCTCCTACAGCTCAGCATGGTGATAATTCCCCCTCGTCAACACGCCTTATTGACCATGTTCAACAACTTATACCTCTTATCTGCAACTTTTATACCTATAATATTCTAATTACTACTCAATTTGAGAAAACTATGCATAAGCTCCTTGAAGCATTATACTCAAATGACCCGTTAAAATGGTTTGACAAATCTCCTAGAAATTATTCTATAAAACTTTTAGAATAATACCAAATACTAATATACATGTCAATAGCATCATGGGATCTCCTATAGACAAACAAGAATTTAACAGTAAGATATAAGAACTGTTACATCTCAAACTAATTCAAAAATGCCATAGCTATCGCTCCTCTCTGGCTTTTATAGTACAGAATCATGCAAAAATAAAATGTGAAAAAGCCAGAATGGTTATCTAGTAATGCAAGCTAAACTCTTCCACTAAATTTGACAAATACTTTATATCAACTGTCGAGCACCTGATAAAGATGCAAAATACAATAGAAAATTTGATGCCAAATCTAGATTTTGGCAAATTAAACTTGCTAATCAAACTTCCATAAAACTACAACCTTTAGCTATCCCCAAAAGTATTTTGAATGGTTAGTCATGCCTTTTAGATTAAAAAGTACTCCACAAATATTCCAGAAATAGATGAATTCTATTTTTGGATATTTACCTTGCATTATAATCTATATAGATGATATTCTTGTTTTTTCTCAAAAAGAGGAAGAACATAAAAAACATCTTTTACATACCATTAAAATTATGCTCAATCAAGGCATTATATTAAGTCCAAAAAAATCTGAACTGTTTAAAATAAAAATCAATTTTTTAGAAAAATAAATAAAAAATGGACAAATACAATTATAAGAAAATATATATACAAAAGTAAAAGACCTCTCTGAGACTTTTACTAATTTAAAACAACTACAGAGATTTTTAGGACTCTTAAATTATGGATGAAAGTTTATACGAAAACTTTCTTTTAAAAAAATTATTACAAAACAAATTAGCTGAAGAATAGGCCAAATACAAAATAACAACTAGCAAACAACCTCGTCGTTGGAATGCAAAAAAAATACAAATCTCTTTGAAAAAAGATGAAAAAAGAGAAATACAACAAATAAAAGAATTTGTGACAACAAAATAAAATCTTTATTTTCCTAAAGAAGAAGATAAAATAACTTTGCAAACTAATGCCTCTAACCTTTTTTGGTCTGGTGTCTTTATTGCAAATACAAATGAAATAGTAGCATATACTTCAAGAAACTTTACAAAAACCTAAAGTAAATATGGCACATATGATAAAGAACTACAAGCTATCAAATTAGCTATTAAAAGTTTAAAAATTTATTAACTCCATAGAATATTTATAATTGAAACTGACAATAAATCTGTTGCCCAGTTTTACAGAAAATAACAATAAATAACCGTAAAGAAAATTTAAGACACATATGTCTCGCAATATACATTGATATTTTTAATTATACTGTTAAGTATATTCCTAATTTTACTCACATTGTTACTGATCTTCTTACTAGGCCATGAATGAGGAAGAACTATAACTACTTAATCATTTCATCAAAAAGACGAAAAAAACAGGAGAATTTATAGAGATTCTATAAAAAAAGGCAAAGGCCAAAAGGTTGAAACCTCTTTGCTAACCCAAAAAGTTGAATCCTCTTTCTAAGACCCACTGGCAAAATCCTCTAAAGCTCAACAAGCTAAAGCCTCTATAGCAACAACCCACAAGGATGAGTCATACTCTAAAGCCCAACATGCTCAACAAATAAAAGAAAAACTTTTAGGAAGGGTACAAGTCCAACAAACTTAGCTCATGGTAAAAAAAAGGTCCAACAGGAATTCTAGAAAAAGGAAAATCCTTTGGTGACAAAGGAATGGTATAATAGGGATCTATGAATGGTCGATCCAATGGCTGTTTCAAAGCCATATAAAGTACTGATTGGAGATCTACAAACTACTGGTTGACTCAAATGGAAAAAAGTTATTTAACACAAACAAAATTATTCCCAACAACTTACAAGGGAAAAAAGTTTGAAGAAAGCCTTACAAATATTACTTTGTCATTCTTCAACTACATAGTCTGTAGCTGTCCAAACTCCAGAACAATAACACAGCAAAAATGAAATACTAGCTGACATGTTTTCAAAAATACTAACATCTGATCTACTACAGCTATGGATAAAAGATTTTTTATCCATACTTTAGTAATTAAACATTTAGAATGAGCAATCACAAAAACTAGAAGTAGAAACCACTATTCAGGAGATGCTTCAGTTATATCAGTAAAAAATTTTACATGAAAAAAACTACTTCTATTCTTTAGGCAACTTTAAGAAAAAAATATTAAGTAATTATTTGCTAACAAAAAAGTTTTCTATTATGGTGAATGAACACCACGATTATTTGTTTGCTTCAACGAAATACCTTGATACCAACTACATATAAGAAAGGGTATTGTCCACGAAGTATTTGTTAATACAATGCACCTGGAAGATTACATAGGGTTTATTCCTGACATTTGCCGAAGAAGTCTAAACCTTTATGCAAACAAATTTGCAACAGTTTTTGTCTTCTATATTTGGTGAATTTGGGAGGAAAGAGAATATATTAATATCTATTCTACCATACAATTATAGATGCTAGTCAGAGCCACTGAGATTCCTAAATTAGAAGAATTCAGAATGGGCATCATCAATGAGGAAGAAGAAAGGCGGTATGTTTTCCAAGAATTTTTTTAAAAGCTAGATAATGATGCAAAATATCCAGCTAGACAAGTACATACAGGAAAAACTATATTTTTCCTTGACACTTTCACAACCGACATAGAAGATATGTCCCAACAAGAAAAGAAAATGAAAATTTTTTTGAAAAACATTAAATTAGGAAAAATTTGACAAAGTACTAAAGAAGACTTTCTATCTAGTTCCATGAAATATAACAATAATTTAGACAATGAACTAGATGAAGACACAACGAAAGCCTTGGATCTCACAGATTGAAGCATGGTGAGACCATAAAAAATCACTTTACAAATACTTTTCAGCACCTTCAAACAGAAGCATTCAAACGATTCTCCAATAATGGCACACCAGCTACAGTACAGGCCAATAAATGGAGTACGATCTACAATGAACAGTGTACGATCTACAATGAATAGTGTATGATGAACAGTAAAATAGTGTACGATGAACATTAAACATTGTACGATCTACAATGGAAATTGTACAAGGAACAATAATATGAACTAGTGCTAAGCAATTATCAAAAGCAATATCTACAAGTAAAGTTACTAAACTTTGCTTCCAACACAAGTAAGCCTGGTCTATAAATTCAGAAGCTCTCTAGAACTAAGGCATCGAAAGAACTCTAGCTTTTTGCTTTCTACTTTCTGCTTTCTATTTTCTCTCAGCTCTCTCATCTTGCCTCCACTATTATAAACCTAGTGACTTGTAAATTACTTGCATGAAAGTGTGCACACTGCAATCTGGCATCTGAGCCACGGTGCTCTTCTTGTAAGTAAGTTTGTACTTTTTTATGTTTTTTATGTATAAATTCATGTTTAGTTAAGCTCTTTTGCTTATGTTTCTTTTTATTGGAAATGTTGTTTGTATGATGGGTTAGATTATTTTAATTAAATTATTTTCTATCTATATTGCATCTTCTCTACACCTTGGAGTAGGAAACAAACCAAGGTTGTGCTTGTATTTTATGTAGCAATCTACTAAGAAGGGTGGTCTATGTTTGAATCCTTAACTTCTCCCATAAAGCCACAAGAAACCTTACGAGTTATTGGAAGAGTAGATATTGGGATAGAATATTGGGTCAAAAAAGAAAATACAATAAAGAAGTGGAAAAAATTAAATTAAAAAATCATAACCCTTTTTACAAATTTTTTTTGTGATAAAAGAAACACAAACACTTACTACATCAAGAACATACTTGTTCCAGACGACACTTATAATTGTCAAATCACAACCAATACCACAGATTATGAACATATAATCTACATACCAAACATAATACATCCAACCATAGTAAGAAACGAGGGTAATCTTGCCATAGCAAGAATCTTTATCTTTACCGTTGATCAACTCAAAGAGATCAAAGATAAACTTCAAAACCTCAAAAAAGTTCTTAGACATGGGAATAAAATTGTCCAAACATTAGATGGTTAAACTAAATTTCTCAAAAGATATTATGGATTGAAATAAATTAAATAAATCTATTTATCAAAAGTTCTTAAAACTTCAACAAAAGGAACTACTTGGTCAAATTTTTAGCAAAACAATCTTTGACTTTTATGAAAAAAATCATGAAATCATTGACTTTTTCCAACAAAATGGACAAAAGGATAATTCTGAGAAGGAATACCAAATAAGAACCCATGAGCTAGGAGAAAGTAGTTGCTGTACTATGCATCTTCTAACCCCACAACCACCTTCTTCAGAGATCGAGATGTGAGAATCTCAAGGAGATAACATTGAGCCTACGTCTTAAGTACCTACTCCACCATTGTATTCTATAGTGTTAAACTATGGTAAAAGATCCAACTAGAAAAGTTACCATAAAAATAGAAATTGACACATAGAAAGTAGCAATAAAGACACTACTTGGGGTCTTACATTCAATATTGACAAAATTCTGTATAAAACACATACGGAATATTTTATAGATTGGTCACAAAAATAAAAGAACCACCTTTATGCTTCCACCAGCAATGAACATTAATGAATATCTCCAATTTGCTACTTTTTAGAGGGAAGGACATCCATTAACTTGTTTAACAAATTTTGAATTCAATAACCCTACAAAACTGACTAAAATCGAAGCGGTTGATGATAAGAAAAAGGCAATAGAATGAGTTGTAAAAGCATTAGTCGCTAACTTATCTGTTTAGACTAGGGTGAACAAAATAATTATGAAGAAAGACTTCACTAAATAAATTTATGTGACATATGTATGATAAATGAATGTCATTACATAAATAGGTCTAATATACCATTAGGTGATACTTAACAACAAGAATTTTGGATTCAATGATTTTTTTCAAAAATCCCCTTTCCTTGGAACACAATATTATGTAACAAAAATATAACAATCTTCTATCCACTAATACTAGATTATTAAATAAACACAATACTAGTATGCTTAGAAGAGCATGCACAGAAACAATGAAACAAATTTGTGAAAACACTTTTGCTCAGAAAGAAATGAATAAAAATCTCAAAGAGTCAAGAATGGCTACAATTATTGCTCAAAATTCACTAAAGATGAAAATTATATTTATGGATGTCCTCCTGTATATAATTTATGGAGACCATAATATTTTTTCTCAAAAAGAAAAAAAAACAAAGTTACAAAATTACTAAACGACGATGGAAGCCTGAGTTTAGGAAAGGACAATGTTTCGTCAAAAAAAATTATTAAAAAATAAACAAAATAGGACAAAAGCATTGATGATGTTTTAAGTGTAATAAAGAAAGACATTATGCAAATGAATCTCCAGTCAATATTAAAAGTATAGTCATCCTTAATATTGATGATTATTCTATTAATATTGAAATAATTGAAGAAATATTTTATCACACTAACCCTGTCTATGAAATTACTTCTTATTATGACTCCAAAGAGTTAGAATCTAATTTTGAATCTAAACAACATTCAGATTTTGAAAAACTCAAAATCAACATGATCACGATAAATAAAACTTTTACACAAATGTAAGTTATTCCATTATTACCTTCTTTGAAACTTCCTATAAAGGAAAGAGTATGCTCTCCAGTATATATTATTTACATAGGAAAATTATTTAAACTCAAATGTTACCGAACTACTAAAGTAACATTAGTTTTATCATCCTAATACCATTTGGATATTATGGTACACTACATAATATACCATATGATTCCAAAGAAAATATATTCATTACCTATGGGTTAATAGAACCTATGACATATCAACTCCCAATTATCCTAATTAAAAATACCAGTCTAGAAGATTGGGATTATTTAATCAAACCTAATGATCCAATTAGATTATTTGTAATATATAAATATGAAGATTTTACCATGCTTACACATGAAATAGAAATAGTTGAAAGCTCTAACAAATACAAAGAATTCAAAGTAAATATGAATACTATAACTACAGAAGAAGTAAATTCAACTGAACAATACAATAGTGTAGGAGAACAATTTGAAATAATAGATAAAGACTTAAATTAATTAAAGAGCATATTCATCATATAGAGAAAAATGAGATTTATAAAGCTCCATCTTTTAAATCTCACTTTCTAAATATACACACATATATTTTTGAGCAAATATAAGGAAATATTGAACTAAAAGGAGATGATGATTTAGCATCCATCAGCCTCCTTGACAAAACAAAAATTGAAAAATTAAAAACAAAATACCCAAAAATGAAATGCCTACACATAGGTATGATTAATTAAAAATATCTGCTTTGTTTAGAAGAGAAATAGATGCACCTATAACTATCTTTTTTGTGGACGAACAAATCATTAACAACCTTCTTAGTAGCATTATTGGAGTTGCTAAATCCAATCTTACAAACAGACTATTTGGGATTAACATACATCCAGATTTTTGTATAAGTCTTTAGGACAAAAATATCGAAAAGTCTTGTACATTATTGATTAGAAACCAAAACACTTCTAACTGTATCTATGGGTAAACAAGTTCCTATAACCCATAAAGTCATTAATCTTACAATATTTCTACCTAATATCCATAACACCATCAATACCTATCAATTCAGCTTTGCCCTATCACCAATCAATTTTAATACCGATTGTTTATTAAGACTTGATAACATTCGCAAACTAGCACTATTTAATACTCGCTTTTTTCTTTAGATGGACACTCCATTCCATATGTCCCTCTTCCAGCTCGCATTGCCCCTCACTTTTCTTCTGCAGCCAAGCGTGGTGATAATTCCCCCTCACCAACACACCTTATTGACCATGTTCAACAACTTATACCACCTATGCACAACATTTATACCTACAATATTCCAACTACTACTACATTTAAGGAAACTATGCATAAGCTCATTGAACCTTCATACTCAAATGACACATTAATATCAAAATACTAATATACATATCAATAGCATCATGGTATCTCTTATAGATAAACAAGAATTTAACAGTTAAATACAAGAACTGTTACATCTCAAACTAATTCAAAAGAGCCACTACTCTCATTCCTTTTCGACTTTTATAATACAGAATCATGTAGAAATAAAACGTGGAAAAGCCAGGATGGTTATCAATTACCACAAGTTAAACTCTTGCACTAAATTTGATGGTTACTTTATACCGACCACTGAGCATTTGATAAAACAAATACGGGGTATAAAATACTATAACAAATTTGATGCCAAATCTAGATTTTGGCAAATTAAACTTACTAATCAAACTTTCATAGAACTAAGAGCCTTTAGTTATCCACAAAAGGCATTTTGAATGGTTAGTCATGCCTTTTGGATTAAAAAAAGCTCCACAAATATTCTAGAAAAGGATGAATTCTATTTTTAGACATTTACCTTATGTTGTAGTCTACATAGATGATATTCTTATTTTTTTCAAATGGAGGAAGAGCACAAAGAACATTTTTACATATCATTAAAATATGCTCCATCAACGCATTATATTAAGTCCGAAAAAATCGAACTATTTAAAACAAATAAAAAATGGATAAATACAACTATAAGAACATATATATACAAAAACAAAAGACTTCTCTAAGGTTTTTACTAATTTAAAATAACTATAGAACTTTTTAGAACTCTTAAATTATGGACAAAAGTTTATATCAAAACTTTCCTCTAAAATAAAATTATTACAAAACAAATTAGCCGAAGAACAGGCTAAATACAAAATAACAATTGACAAACAACCTCGTCATTAGAACATAGAAAAAATACCAATCTCTTTGGCAAAGTCGAACAAAGAGAAATACAACAAATAAAAGAATTTATCACAACAAAATAAATTCTTTATTTTACCAAAGAAGAAGATAAAATAACTTTCAAACTAATGCCTTTCACTTATTTTGGTCTAGAGTACTTATTCAAATACAAACGAAATAGTAGTACATACTTTGGGTAAATTTACAAAAACCCAAAGTAAATATGCCACATATGACAAAGGATTACTAGCTATCAAATTAGCTATTCAAAGTTTAAAAATTTATTTACTCCGTAGAGTATTTACAATCGAAACTAACAATAAATCTGTTGCCCAATTTTTATAGAAAAAACAATAAATAAAATAACCCTCAAGAAACTTTAAGATGCATACGTCTTGTATTATGCCATGAAATTTTTTACTTATACTATTAAGTATATTCCTAGTTTTACTAACACTACTGCTAATCTTCTTACCAGGCCATGAATGAAAAAGAACTACAACTACTTAAACTTTTCATCAAAAAGATGAAAAGATCAGAAGAATTTATAGAGATTCTCCCTAAAATAGTAAAGGCCCAACAGGCCAAACCTCTTTCGAAACCAAACAAGTTGAATCCTCCACTAAGGAACAACTGGTAGAATTCTCTGAATCTTAACAAGCTAAACCCTCTACAGCAACAACCCATAAGGACGAGTCATACTCTAAAGCACAACAGGCTCAACAAACGAAAGAAAAACTTTTAGAAGGGAAACAAGTCCAACAAACTAAGCTCTTGGTAAAAAAAGGATTAATAGGAACTATAGAAAAAGGAAAATGCTTTGCTGTCATAGTAACAAAGGAATGGTATAATAGGGATCTACAAATGATTGATCCAAAATTTTTTTGATAACATCAATGGCTATTTCAAAGCTATACAAAGTACTGATTAGAGGTCTGTCAACTACTGGTTGACTCAAATGGAAAAAGGTTATTTAACACTAAAACGAAATTATTCCCAACAACTTACAAGGGAAGAAAGTTTAAACAAAAGCCTTATAAACATTGCCATCTCATTCTTTAACTACATAGTCTGTAGCAATCTAAACTCCAGAACAACAGCTTAGCAAAAATGAAACACTTACTGACATCTTTTCAAAAGTACAAACATCTGATCTACTACAGCTATGAATAAAAGACCTTTTACCCATACTTCAGCAATTAAACATTCAAAATGATCAAACCCAAAAACTGGAAGCAGAAACCACTGTTCAGGAGAAGCTTTAGTTATATCAGCAACAAATTTTAGATGAAGAAAAACTCCTATTATTCAAGAAACTTTATGAAACAAATATTAAGAAATTATTTGCTAACAAAGAAGTTGTCTATTCTCATGAAGGAAGACCATGGTTAATTGTCTGCTTCAATGAAATACCCTGATACCAACTACATATAAGAAAGGGTATTGTCCACCAAGTATATGTTAATACCATGCATCCAGATGATTACATAGGGTTGATTCCTGACATCTGCCAAAGCAGTCTAAATCTTTATGTAAACAAATTTGCAATAGTTTTCATCTTCTACATTTGGTCAATTAGGGAGGAATGAGAATACATTAATCTCTATTCTATCATACAATTATTGATGATAGTCAATGTTATTGAGACTCCTAAATTAGACGACTTCAGGATGGGAATTTTTAATGAGGAAGAAGAAAGGTGGTATGCTATCCAAGAATTTTTTTAAAGCTTGATTTTGGTGCAAAATATCCAGCTAGACAAGTGCATGCAAGAAAAACTATATTTTTCCTTAACACTTTGGCAAACGACATAGATGATATGTCCCAACAAGAAAAGAAAATGAAAAATTTTCTAAAAAACAAAAAATTAGGAAAAATTTTACAAAGTGTTAGAGAAGACTTTCTATCTAGTTCCATGGAACATAACAATAATTTGGACAACAAATTAGATGAACACACAATGGAAGCCTTGGCCCTCACAGATTGATGCATGGTGAGACCATAAAAAGTCACTTTACAAACACTTTTTAGGACCTTCAAATAGAAGCATTCAAAGATTCTTTATTAATGACACACCAGCTATAGCACATGCCAATAAATGAAGTATGATCTATATCGAACGGTGTACGATCTACAGTGAACAGTCTACGATGAACAGGAAACGTTGTATGATCTACAGTAGAAATCGAACGATGAACATTAATATGCAACAACATTGAGCAATTATCAAAAGCAATATGTATAGGTAAAGGTACTTACCTTTGCTTCCAACACGAGCAAGCATGACCTATAAATTCATAAGCTCTCCAGAGCCGAGGTATCAGAAGAACTCCAGCTTTCTGCTTTCTGTTTCCTCTTAGCTCACTCTTCTTGCCTCAACTATTGTAAACCTAGTTAATCTTGTAAATTACTTGTGTGAAAGTGTGCACACTGCAATTTGGTATCAGAGCCATGGTGCTCTTCTTGTAAGTATGTTTGTACTTTTTTAAGTTTTTTATGAATAAATTCATGTTCAGTTAAACTCTTTTGTTTGTGTTTCTTTTATTAGAAAAGTTATTTGTATGATGGGTTAGATTATTTTAATTAAATTATTTTCTATCCATATTTTATCTTCTCTACACCTTAGAGTAGGAAACGAACCAAGGTTGTGCTCATATTTTATGTAACAATCTACTAAAGATGGTGGTCTATGTTTGAATCTTTAACTTCCCCCATAAAACCATGGGAAACCCTAGGGGTTTTTGAAGATTAGATGTTTCAATAGAATATTGGGTCAAAAAATAAAGTACAATAAAGAATTAGAAAAAAAATAAATTAAAAAATCATAACCTTTTTTACAAACTTTTTTTATGATAAAAAACACAAACACTTACTACATGAAGAACATACTTGTTTTAGGCTACACTTATAAGTGTCAAATCACAAACAATACCATGTATTATGAGCATATAATCCACATACCAAATGCAATACATCCTACCACAGTAGGAAACAAGGGTAATCTTGCCATAACAGGAAACTTGAACTTTATCATTGATCAACTCAAAGAGATCAAAGATAAACTTCAAAACCTCGAACAAAAGCAAAAGTTCTTAAACATGGGAACAAAATTGACCAAACATTAGATGGTTAAATTAAATTTCTCAAAAGATATTATGGATTTAAGTAAATTAGACAAATCTATTTATCAAAAGTTCCGAGAACATCAAGAAATGGAACTACTTGGTGAAATTTCTAGCAAAAAATTCTTTGAATTTTATGAACAAAATCATGAAGTCAATGACTTTTTCCAACACCAAGGACAAAAGGATAATTCTGATGAAGAATACAAAATAAGAACCCCTAAGCAGGAGAAAGTAGTCGCAATACTATGTATCTTCAAGCCCCACCAGATTATGTCCCACAACCACCTTCTCTAGAGATCAAGATGAGAGAATCTCAAGGAGATAACATTGAGCCAACAGCTCAAGTACCAATTCCATCATCATATTCTACAATGTTAAACTATGGTAAAAGATCCGACTGAAAAAGTACCATAAAATAGAAATTGACACCAAGAAAGTAGCAGTAAGACACTACTTGGGGACTTACATTCAATATTGACAAACTTTTGTGAAAACACTTATAGAATATTGTATAAATTGGTCACAAAAAATAAAAGGAACCATCTTTATGCTTCCACCAACAATGAACAATAGCGAATATATCCAATTTGCTACTTCTTACTTGGAAGAACATACATTAACTTGGTTAACTAATTTTGAATTCAATAACCCTACAAAACATGCCAAAATCTTAGTTGTTGATGAGAAACAAAAGGCTATAAAATATCTTGTAAAAACATTAGCAGCTGACTTTACCAATTTAGACTAGGGTGAACAAACGAATTATGTTGAAAGACTTCACAAAATGAAGTTATGTGACATATGTATGATAGAAGAATTTGTCACTACACACATAGGTCTATATACAATTAGGTGATACTCAACAACAAGGATTTTGGATTCAAGGATTTTTTTCAAAAATTCATTGTCCTTGGAATAATATTTTATCACAAAAATATAACAATCTTTTGTCCACCAATACTGGATTATTAAATAAACACAATTCTAGTATGCTTACAAGAGCATGCATAGAAATAATAGAACAAATTTGTGAAAATACTTCTGCTCAAAATGAAATGAGAAAAATCTCAATGAGTTAAGAATGGGCTACAATTATTGCTCAAAATTCTCTAAAGATAAAAATTATATTTATGGATGTCCTCCTACATATAATTTTGGAGACCATCGTATATTTTCTAAAAAATAAGGTAATAAAGCTACAAAATTACTAAACGATGATAGAAACCTGAGTTTAGGAAAGAACAACATTTCATCAAAAAGAAATTTGTTAACAAATATAACAAAAGGAAAAGCAAAAAATATTATCGATGTTTTCAGTGTAATAAAGAAAGACATTATGCAAATGAATCTCCAATCAATATTAAAAGTATAGTCATCTCTAATATTTATGATTATTCAATTAATATTAGAATAATTAAAGAAATTTTTTATGACACCAACTCTGTCTATGAAATTACTTCTTATTATGGCTCCACAGAGTCAAAATCCAATTATGAATCCAAACAACATTCAGATTTTGAAACAAAAGATTTTCAAAAACTCAAAATCAACATGATCACAATAAATAAAACTCTTACACAAATAAAAATTATTCCATTATTACCTTCTTTGAAACTTCCTACAAATAAAAGAGTATCCTCTCTAGGATATATTATTTACATGGAAAAATTACTTAGACACAAACGTTACCAAACTACTGAAGTAATATTAGATTTAATAATCCTAATACCATTGTGGTAATATGGTATACTACATAATATACCATATCATTCCAAAGAAAATATATTCATTACATATGTGGTAATAGAAACCATGACATATCAAGCCCCAACTATCCTGATTAAAAATAACAGTTTAAAAGATTGGGATTATTTAATCAGACCTAATGATCCAATTGGATTATTATTCATACATAAATATGAAGATTTCCCCATACTTATACCTGAATTAGAAATAATTGAAAGCTCTGAAAAATACAAAGAATTCAGAGTAAATATGAACACTATTACTTCAGAAGAAGTAAATATAACTGAACTACATGTTAGCATAGGAGAACAATTTGAAATAATAGATGAAGACTTAAGTAAATTAAAAAAAGGCTATTCTTTATGGAGAGAAAAATGTGATTTATAAAGTTCCATCTTTCAAATCTCACTTTCTCAAGAAACAAACATACATATTAGAGCGAATGCATGGAAATGTAGATTTAAAAGGAGATGATTTAACATCCCTCAGCCTCCTTAACAAAACAAAAATTGATAAATTAAAGACAAAATAGCCAAAAATAAAATACCTACACATAGGTATGCTTCAATTAAAAATAACTTATTTGTTTAGAAGTGGAATAGATACACCTATAATAATCATTTATATGGATGAATGAATCATTAACAACCCTCTTAATAGCATTATTGGAGGTGCTAAATCCAATGTTACAAAAAGACTAATTGGGATTAACATACATCTTGATTTTTGTATAAGTCTTTACGACCAAAATATTGAAAAGACTTGTACATTATCCATTAGCCTTAAAAGGGATAAGTTTATTCCCTGGATAAAAAAATTCTAGGTATACAATGAAAACATTGTACGACTCTAAATGATACATCTACATTTAGATCCATCACTCAAGAAAATTTGTCAATTTATTTATTGTTGGTAATGGTAAAACAATAGAACCACGAATAGTAGATATAGGACATCTGTGTCAAAATAATGACATACAACAATTTGTTAAAGCACTAAAACCTAAGGTACAATTACATGTAGAAGATTTTATTACCTTTGGTAATATAATTTCTACAATCACAAAAAATCTAATTTGTCACACATCTTCTTCTATTAGTCTTCCTAAACACTATGAGGAAGGTGAATCATTGACACAGTCTCTTATGGCAAGCTGCACAAGCTTCCATATTAACAATCTAGTTAAAGGTTGTACTTTACAACTTCTGGAAAACAATGCTCAATTACTTAAGAAGTCCATAACACCATCGTAATGGACTTAAAAAAGAGAGCTCAACTCCATATCTATTTACTATTGACTATCCATCTTCCAAAATATGAAGATATAACAGTACATGCTTTGCTGGATATCGATGATGAAGCTAGTCTACTTCAACAAGTCTTTATCCCAAAGTAGTTTTGGCTTTCATTAGAAACTGAAACACTTGTAACTAATTTTATGGGAAAACAAGTTCTTGTAACCCATAAATTTGCTAATCTTTCGATATTTCTATCCTATATCCATAACACCATCAATACCTATCAATTGAACTTTACCCTACTACCAATCAGTTTTAATATCGATTGTTTATTAAGACTTGATAACCTTCTCCATCTGGCACCATTCAATACTCACTTTTTTTCTTTAAATGGACACTCCATTCCATGTGTCCCTCTTTCAGCCCGCATTGCCCTTTACTTTTCTTCTGCAAGCCGACATGGTGATAATTCCCCCTCGCCAACATGCCTTGTTGACCATGTTCAACAACTTATACCTCCTATCTACAACATTTATAACTACAATATTCCAACTACTACTCCATTTGAGGAAACTATGCATAAGCTCCTTGAACCTTTATACTCAAATGAACCATTAAAATGGTTTGACAAATCTCCTACATATTGTTCAATAAAACTTTTAAAACATTATCAAAATACCAATTTACATGTCAATAGCATCATGGTATCTTCTATAGACAAACAAGAATTTAACAATCAAATACAAGAACAATTACATCTCAAACTAATTCAAAAGAGCCACAACTCTCATTCTTCTCTGGCTTTTATAGTATGGAATTATGCAGAATTAAAACATGGAAAAGCCAGAATGGTTATCAATTACTGCAAGTTAAACTCTTGCACTAAATTCGACGGTTACTTTATACCAAATGCTAAGCACCTAAAAAAACAAAGATAAGGTGAAAAATATTATAACAAATTTGATACCAAATATAGATTTTGGCAAATTAAACTTGCTAATCAAACTTCTATAGAACTAATAACCTTTAGCTATCCACAAAGGGTATTTCCAATGGTTAGTCATGTTTTTCGGGTTAAAAAATACTCCACAAATATCCCAGAAATGGATGAATTCTATTTTTGGATATTTACCTTATGTTGTAGTCTACATAGATGATATTCTTATTTTTTCCTAAACAGAGAAAAAACATAAATAACATCTTTTACTTATCACTAAAATTATACTCAATCAAGGCATTATATTAAGTCAAAAAAAATCAAACTATTTAAAAAAAATAATTTTTTAGAAAAAAAATTATAAAATAGACAAATACAGCTACAAGAACATATATATAAAAAAGTAAAAAACTTCTCTGAGAATTTTACTAATTTAAAACAACTATAGAGATTTTTAAGACTCATAAATTATGGACAAAAGTTTATACCATAACTTTCTTGTAAAATAAAATTATTACAAAACAAATTAGTTGAAGAATGGGCTAAATACAAAATAACAACTAACAAACAACCTCATCATTGGAATACAAAAAAACACCAATCTCTTTGACAAAAGACAAACAAGGAGAAATGCAACAAATACAAGAATTTGTTACAACAAAACAAATTCTTTATTTTCCCAAAGAAGAAAATGAAATAACTTTGCAAACTGATGCATCTAACTTTTTTTTGTCTGGTGTCCATATTACAAATACAAACGAAAAAGTAGCATATACTTCAAGAAAATTTGCAAAAACCCAAAGTTAATATGCCACATATGATAAAGAATAACTAGCTATGAAATTAGTTATTAAAAATTTTAAAATTTATTTACTCCATAGAGTATTTAGAATTGAAACGGACAATAAATATGTTTCCCAATTTTTACGAAAAAAACAAAGAAAAAATCCTAATGAAAATTTAAGACGCATACATCTTGTGTTATACCATGAAATTTTTACTTATACTGTTAAGTATATTCATAATTTTACTAACATTATTGCTGATCTTCTTACTAGGTCATGAATGAAGAAGAACTACAACTACTTCAACTTTTCGTTAACAAGAGGAAAAGATTAGGATAACTTATAGAGATTCTCCCAAAAAAGGCAAAGGCCTAACAGGACGAAACCACTTTGCAAACCTAACATGTTCAATGTTCAGCTAAGGCCCAACTGGCTAAATCCTCTAAAGCTCAATAAGTTAAAGCCTCTACAGTAACAACCCACAAGGACGAGTCATGCTCTAAAGCCCAATAGGCTCAACAAACAAAAGAAAAACTTTTAAAAAGGGTACAAGTCCAATAGACTAAGCTCTTGGTAAAAAAGGTCCAACAGGAAATGTTGAAAAAGGAAAATCCTTTGCTACCATAGTAACAAAGGAATGGTATAATAGGGATCTATGAATGGTCGATCCAAATTTTTTTTGGTTAAATCAATGGTTGTTTCAAAGCCATACAAAGTGCTGATTAGAGATCTACCAACTATTGGTTGACTAAAATGGAAAAAGTTATTTAACACAAACAAAATTATTCCTAATAACTTACAAGGGAAGAAAGTTTAAAGAAAGCATTACAAACATTGCTTTCTCATTCTTCATCTACACAGTCTGTAACTGTCCAAACTCTGGAACAACAACTCAGTAAAAATGAAAACTTGTTCACATCTTTTCAAAAATACAAAACCCGATCTACTGTAGCTATAGATTAAAGGCTTTTTATCCATACTTCAGCATTTAAACATTCAGAATGAGCAAACATGAAAACTAGAAGAAGAAACCACTGTTTAGAAGATGCTTCAATTATATCAGCAAAAACTTTTAGATGAACAAAAACTTCTATTCTTCAAGCAACTTGAAAAAACAAATATTAAGCAATTATTTGCTAATGATGAAGTTTTCTACTCTGGTGAAGGAAGACCACAGTTAATTGTCTACTTCAATGAAATACCCCAATGCCAACTACATATAAGGGTATTGTCCGTGAAGTATATGTTAATACCATGCACCTAGAGGATTACATAGGGCTTACTACCAACATCTGCTTAAGCAGTCTAAATCTTTATGCAAAAAAATCTGCAATAGTTTTCATCCTCTGCATTTGGTCAATTTAAGAGGAAAGAGAATAAATTAATCTCTATTCTACAATACAATTATGGATGCTAGTAAGAGTTATCGAGACTCCTAAATTAGAAGAATTTAGAACGGTCATCTTCAATGAGGAAGAAGAAAGGTGGTATGCTTCCCAAGATTTTTCTCAAAAGCTAGATTTTGGTGCAAAATATCTAGCTAGACAAGTACATGCTGGAAAAAATATATTTTTCCTTGACACCTTGGTAGCTGCCATAGAAGTTAACTCCCCACGAGAAAAGAAAATGAGAAAAAATCTGAAAAACATATCATTAGAAAAAAAATGGACAAAGTGCTAGAGAAGACTTTTTATCTAGTTACATGGAATATAACAATAATTTGGACAAAGAACTAAACGAAGACACAATGGAAGCCTTAGCCCTCACAGATTGAAGCATGATAGAACCATAAAAAATAAATTTACAAACACTTTTCACCACCTTCAAACAGAAGTATTCAAAAGATTCTCCAATAATGGCTCACCGACAATAGCATAGGCCAATAAATGAAGTAAGATCTACAGTGAAAAGTTTACGATCTTCTTCTTCTTCTACTTCTTCTTCTTCTTCTTCTTCTTCTTCTTCTTCTACTTCTCCTTCTTCCTCTTCCTCTCCTTCTCCTCCTTCTTCTTCTTCTCCTTCCTCTTCTTCTTCACCTTCTTCATCTTCTTCTTCTTCTTCTTTTCTTATTCCTCTTCATCATTTTCTTCTTCTTCTTCTCCTTCCTCTTTTTCTTCTTCATCATCTTCTTCTTTTTCTACTTCTTCTACT
>JAIUJO010003767.1:35000-37500 GCA_023846275.1 Vanilla planifolia
TTCTTCATCATCTTCTTTTTCTTCTTCTTCTTCTTCATCTTTCTTCTTCTACATCTTTATCTTCTTCTTCTTCTTCTTCTTCTTCTTCTTCTTCTTCTTCTTCTTTGCCTTCTTCTTCTTCTTCTTCTTTGCCTTCTTCTTCTTCTTCTTCTTTGCTTTCTTCTTCTTCTTCTTCTTTTTCTTCTTCTTCATCTTCTTCACCTTCTTCGTCTTTTTCTTCTTCTTCTTCTTCCTCTTCATCTTTTTCTTCATCTCCTTCTTCGTCTTCTTCTTCTTCTTCTTCTCTGTCGTCTTCTTCTTCTCCGTCTTCTTCTTCTTCTTTTGTATCTTCGTCTTAATCTTCTTCTTCTTTGTCTTCTTCTTCTTCTTCTTCATCTTCTTCTTCTTCGCCTTTTTCTTTCTCTTCGTCTTCTTCTCCCTCTTCATCTTCTTCTTTTTCTTCATCATCATCATCATCATCTTCTTCTTCTTCTTCTTCTTCTTCTTCATCTTCTTCTTCTTCTTCTTCATCTTCTTCTTGTTCTTTTCGACTTCTTCTTCTTCTTCTTCTTCTTCATCTTCTTCTTCTTCTGATTCTTTTTCTTCTTCTTCGTTTTCTTCTTCTTTTTCTTCTTCGTCGCCTTCCTCTCCTTCTTCTTCGTCTTTATCTTCTTCTTCAACTTCTTCTTCGACTTCTTCTTCTTTTTCTTCTTCTTCTTCTTCTTCTTCTTCTTCTTCTTCTCTTCTTCTTTTTCTACTTCTTTCTCTTCTTCCTCCACTTCTTCTTCTTTCTCTTCTTCCTCTTCTTATTCTTCTTCTTCCTCTTCTTCTTTTTTTCCTCTTCTTCTTTTCTTCTTCTTCCTCTCCTTCTTCTTCTTCTCCTTTATCTTCTCCATCTTCTTGTCCTTCTTCTTCTCCTTCTTTTCCTTCTTCTTCTTCTTCTTCTTCTTTCAGTTCTTCTTCTTTTTCGTCTTCTTCCTCTTTTTCTTCTTCTTCTTCCTCTTCTCCTCCTTCTGCTTCTTCTCCTTCCTCTTCTTCTTCTTGTCTTCCTCTTCTTCCTCTTCCTCTTCTTCTTCTTCTACTTCTTCTTCTTCTTCTTCCTCTACTTCTTCTTCAACCACTTCTTGTCCTTCTTCTTCTCCTTCTCCTACTCCTTCTTCTTCTTCTTCTTCTTCTTCTTCTTCATCTTATTCTTCTTCCTCATCTTCTTCTTCTTGCTCTTCTTCTTCTTCTTCTTCTTCTTCTTCGTCTTCCTTCTCTTCTTCTACGTCTTAATCTTATTCTTCTTCGTCTTCTTCTTCTTCTTCTTCATCATCATCTTCCTCTACTTCGTCTTCGTCTACTACTTGGTCTTCTTCTTCTTCTTCATCTTGTTCTTCTTCTTGTTGTTCTTCATCATCATCTTCTTCTTCTTCTTAATCTTCTTCATCTTCTTCTTCTTCTTCTTCTTGTTCTACTTTGACTTCTTCTTCTTCTTCTTCTCCTTCATCATCTTCTTCTGCTTCTTCTTCTTCTTTTTCTTCTTCTTCGTCTTCTTCTTCTACTTCTTCATGTTCTTATTCTTTTTCTTCTTCTTCTTCTTCTTCTTTTTCATCTTCTTCTTCTTCTTCTTCTTCTTCTTCTACTACTTCTCCTTCTTCTTCATCTTCTTCTTCTTCTTCTTCGTATTCTTCATCTTCTTCTTCTTCTTTTTCTTATCCTTCGTCTTCTCCTCCTTCTTCTACCCCTTCTTCTGCTTCTTCTTCTTCTTCTACTTCTACTTCATCATCTTCTTCTGCTTCTTTTTCTTCTTTTTCTTCTTCTTCGTCTTCTTCTTCTACTTCTTCATGTTCTTGTTCTTGTTCTTATTCTTCTTCTTCTTCTTTTTCATCTTTTTCTTCTTCTTCTTCTTCTTCTTCTTCTTCTTCTTCTACTTCTCCTTCTTCTTCTTCATCTTCTTCAACTTCTTCTTCGTATTCTTCTTCTTTTTCTTCTTCTTTTTCTTATCCTTCGTCTTCTCCTCCTTCTACTCCTTCTTTTGCTTCTTCTCCTTCTTCTTCTTCTTCTTCAACCCCTTCTTCTTCTTCTTCTTCATCTTCTGCTTCTTTTTCCTCTTCTTCTTCTTCTTCTCCTACTTTTTCTCCTTCTTCTTTTCCTTTCTCTTCTCCTTCTTCTCCTTCTTCTTCTTCTTCATCTTCTTCTCCTTCTCCTTCTTCTTATTCTTATTCTTCTTCTTCCTCTTCTTCTTCTTCTCCATGTTTATCCTCTTCTTCTTCTTCTTCTTCTTTCTCATCTACTTCTTCTTCATCATCTTCTTCTTCTTCTTCTTCTTCCTCTTCTTCCTCTTCTTCTTCCTCCTCTTCTTCTTGTTCTTCTTCTTTTTCTTCTTCCTCTTCTTCTTCTTCTTCTTCTTCTTCTTCTGCTTCTTCTTCTTCTACTACTTCTTCTTCTCCATCTTCTTTTTCTTGTTCTTCTACTTCTAGTTTTACTTCTTCTTCTTCTTCTTCTTCTTCTCCTTCGTCTTCTTCTTCTTTTTTTTCTT
>JAIUJO010003767.1:77500-95000 GCA_023846275.1 Vanilla planifolia
TTTTCTTCTTTTTCTTTTTCTTCTTCTAATTCTTCTTTTTATTTGTTTTTTTCTTTTTCTTCTTCTTCTTATTCTTCATCACCTTCTTCTTCTTCTTCTTCAACGTCATCTTCTATTTCTGCTTCTTCTACTACTTCTTCTTCGTAATCTTCTTTTTCTTCTTCAACTTCTTCTTCTTCTTCTTCTTCTTCTTCTCACTTGTTCTTCTTTCACTTCTTCCTCTACTTCTTCTTCTTCTTCTTCATCATCATCTTCTTTTTCTTATCCATCTTGTCCTTCTTCTTCTTCTACTTCTTCCTCTTCTTCTTTTACTTCTTCTTCGTTTTCTTATTCTTCTTGATGTAGGACTAGACGAAAATTGCTTAGTTAGAAAATTCATGACTGATGCACAACAAAGAGCAGGGCCGTCACCCTAAGGGACACACACCTAGATACGATGAGGGTTGAACGCAAAAGGCACCAACCAATGAATCCTAACTAAACTTAGGATCGTTAGCGGCTAAGAAGTCGCTAAATCGATTACGACTACACACTTTCAAACACGCAGAAATAGGGAGTACTTAGATTGGTTAAGTACCAGTTGAACTTAAAATATAATTTATAGTAAAAGTTGTACTTCGCAGAATGAAAATATATTGAAGACAAATTAATAATCTAGGAATGGAAATTACTCGTAAAAAGGAAGACGAGGAAAAACAAAAAATTCCAACTTGAAGATGGTTGAGCGATGAAGGAAGATGATAGACTGGAGTGGCGTCTCACCACTTGGACCTCGCGTCCCTCCTCCCAGTATCAGAGCTTTGACAAGTCGGCACGCCAAAGACACTCAGAGCACTCACGAACTCAGAATGGAAGCAAATAACACTCAAAAAGCTTGCATTAACTATCCAATATATATCCCTTACAACAGAAGAGGACTCCCCCTTATATAGGAATCCATAAGGGTACAAAAGACATTTTGACTCATAACATGGGAATACTAAAGGACACATGGGTAAACTAAAAGTCACCTAAAAATTACAAACAGACTCCTAGAAATCTGAGAAAAATAATGAAAATTAAGTTCATTCATCCTAATTTCGGATGGCTGGAGGCGTGGCGACGGCGGCGGCGGTGCGGGCTGGCATGGGTCGGTGCGGGCTGGCGTGGGTCGGCGCGGGTCGCAGGTCGCGGGTCATCCGGTGGGTAGCTTGGGTAGGCGCCTGGCTGGACTCATGCACAGCGGTTCAGGCAAACCCGGATCCGGTTCGGGCACGAGCGGTTCGAAACGGCGGCGGGCGGTTCCCTGTGGCGGCGGAGGTTGAGGCGGAGGCTACGGCGGAGGCGGCAGTCGGTGGCAGGAATAGTGATTTTGGCCTTGTTTTTTTGTACAAGACCTGGTCCTTGGACGTCGAAAGTCCTTCTCGAACATGATGTCCTCATCACTTCTTCTTCTTCTTCTTTCCTTCTTTCTTCTTCTTGTTCTTCTAATTCAACTTCCTCTTCTACTTCTTATTCATCTTCTTCATCTTCTTTTTCATCTCATTCTTTTTCTTCTTATTCCCTTTCTCCTTGTCCTTCTTCTTCTTCTTCTTCTTCTACTTCATCTTCTTCTTCCTCTTCTTCGTCTTATTCTTCTTTTTCTGTTTAATTTACTTCTTCTTCTTCTACTTCTTCTGTACTTCTTCATCATCATCATCTTCTTTTTCTACTACTACTACTACTACTATAACTACAACTTCTTCTTCTTCTTCTTCTACAACTACTACAAACTCTACTTCTTCTTCTTCTCCTCCTCCTCTGTCGTCAACTTCCTCTTCATCTTCTTCTTCTTCTTCTTCCACTACTACTACTTCTTTTTCTTCTTTTTCTTCTTCTAATTCTTCTTCTTCTACTACTACATCTTCTTCTTATTCTTCATCACCTTCTTCTCCTTCTTCTTCTTTATCTTCTATTTTTGCTTTATCTACTTCTTCTTCGTCATCTTCTTTTTCTTCTTCTTCTTCAACTTCCTTTTTTCTGCTTCTTCATCTTGTTCTTCTTCTTCTTCTTCTTCTTCTTTTTTTTCTTCTTCTTCTTCTTCTTCTCCTTCTTCTTCTCCTTCTTCTCCTTCTTCTTCTACTACTACTACTTCTTCTTCTTCTTCTTCTTCTTCTTCTTCTTATTCTCGCTCTTCTTCTCCTTCTTCTCCTTCTTCTTCTATTACTACTTCTTCTTCTTTTCCTCCTCCTCCTCCTCCTCCTTCTTCATGTACTTCTTCAATTATATTTCTTCTTCTTCTTCTTCTTCTTCTTTTTCGTCTTCTTCTTCTTCATCTTCTTCTTCATCATTTTTTACTTCTTTTCCTTCTTCTTTTTCTTCTTCCTCTTCTTCTTTATCTTCCTTTTCTTCTTCACTTTCTTCTTCTTCTTCTTCTTCATTTTCTAATACTACTATTTCTACTTCTTCATCTTCTTTTTCTTTTCTTTATCCTCTTCTACTTCTTCTTCTTCTTCTTCTTCACATCCTCATCGTCTCCTTTTCTTCTTCATTTTACTCTTCTTCATCTTCTGCTACATCTTCTTCCTCTTTTACTTCTTTCTCTTCTTCTTCTTCTTCTTCTTCTTCTCCTTTGTCTTCTTCTTCTTCTTCTTGTTCTTCTTCTACTACTACTAGAACTTCTTCTTCTTCTTCTTCTTCTTCTTCTTCTCCTTCTTCTAGTACTATTACTACTTCTACTTCTTCTTTCTTTCTTTCTTCTTCTTCTTTTGCATCTTCTTCTTTTTTGTCATCATCTTCTTCTTTTTCATGTTCTTCTTTTTCTTCTTCTACTTCTTTTTCTTCTTATTCTCCTTCTCCTACTTCTTCTTCTTCTTTTTTCTTCTACTACTTCCTCTCCTTCTTCTTCTTCTTCATCTTCTTCTTCAACTACTACTACTACTTCTTCTTCTTCTTCTTCTTCCTCTTCTAGTACTACTACTACTGCTACTTTTTATTCTTCTTCTTCTTCTTCTTCTTCTTCTTCTTCTTATTCATCTTCTTCTTTTTCTTCTTCTTCTACTACTTCTTATTTCTTCTTGTTCTTCTTCTTCTCCTTCGTCTTCCTTTTCTTCTTCTTTTTCTTCTTCTTCTTCTTCTATTACTACTACCTTTTTTCATATACTACTTCTTTTTGTTCTTCTACTTCTTCTAATTTTACTTCTTCGTCTTTTCTTCTTCTTCTTCTTCTTCGTTAACATCATCGTCATCATGTTCTTCTTCTTCTTCTTTTTATATTTCTGCTTCTTCTACTTCTTCTTCTTCTTCTTCTTTAACTTCTTTTTCTTCTTCTTCTTCTTCTTGTTCTTCTTGCTATTCATCTTTTTTTCTTATTCTCCTTCTTCTCCTTCTTCTTCGTCTTCTTTTTCTTCTTCTAATTCTTCTTCTTCTTTTACTTCTTCTTCTTCTTCTTCTTCTTCTTCTTCTTCTTGTTTTACATTGCTTCTTCTTCTTCTTCTTCTTTTCTTGTTGTTCTCCTTCTCCATCTCCTTCTTCTTTTTCTTCTTCTTCTTCCTCTTCTTTTTCTTCATCTTCTTCTTTTTCTGCTTCTTCTTCTTCTTCTTCTACAACTACTACTACTTCTTTTTCTCTTCTTCTTCTTCTTCTACTACTACTACTACAAATTCTTCTTCATCACCTTCCTCTTTGTCTTCTTTTTCTTATTATTATTATTATTATCATCATCATTATTACTATTGTTATTATTGTTATTATTATTATTATTATTTTATTCTTCTTTTTTTTCTCTTTCTTCTACTTCTTCTTCTTCTTCATCTTCTTCTACTATTACTACGGCTACTTCTTCTTCTTCTTCTTCTTCTACCTCTTCTTCTTATACTTCTTCTTCTTATACTTCTCATTCTTTTTCATCTACTTCTTCTTCTTCTTCTTCTTATACTTCTTCTTGTACTACTTTTGCTACATCACATTTTCTTCTTGTTCTTTTTATTCTTCTTCTTCTACTACTTCTTCTCCTCCTCTTCTTCTTCTACAACTACTACTTTTTTTCATCTTCTTCTTATTGTTATTCTTCTTCATCTACTTCTTTTATTTCTACTTATTCTTCTTTTTCTTCTTCTACTTCTTCTTCTTCCTCTTATTATTCTTCTTCATCTTCTTCTTCTTGTTCTTATTCTTATTCGTCTTCTTCTTCTTCTTCTTCATCTTCTACTTCTTCTTCTTCTTCTTCTTCCACTTCTTCTCCTTCTTTCTCTTCTTCTTCATCGTCTTCTTCTTCTTCTTCTACTTCTCCTTTTTCTTCTTCTTCTTCTTCTTCCACATCTTCTCCCTCTTTCTCTTCTTCTTCCTCTTGTTCTTCTTTTATTTCTTCTTCTTCTTCATCATCTTCTTCTTCTTCTTCTTCTTCTTCTTTCTTCTTCTTCTTCTTCTTCTTTTGCCTCTTCTTCTTCTTCTTCTTCTTATTCTTTTTCTTCGTCTTCTTCTTCTTCCACTTTAGCTTCTTCTTCTTCTTCTTTTTCTTCTTCTCCTTCTTCTTCTTGTTTTACATCTTCTTCTTCTACTACCTCTTCTTCTTCCTTCTCTTCTTCTACCACTAAACCTTCTTCTTCTTCTTCTTCTTTTTCTACTACTTCTTCTTTTACTTCTTCTTTTTCTTCTTCTTCTTCTTCTTCTTTTCTTTCTTCTTCTTCTTCTTCTACATCTCTTACTCCTTCTTCTTCTTCTTCTTCTTCATCTTCTTCATCTTCTTTTGCTTCTTCGTCTTCTTCTTCTTCTTCTTCTTCTTTATTTTATCATCTTTGTCTTTGTCTTCCTCTTCTTCTTATTTTACACTTCTACTTATTTTCCTTTTTCTTTTTCCTCATCTTCTTCATATTCTTGCTCTTGTTCTTCACCTATTTCTTCTTCTTCTTCTTCTTCTTCTTCTACTTCTTCTTCATCTTCTTGTTGTTTTTCCTCTTGTTGTTCTTATTCTTTCTTTTCCTCTTCTTTTTCCTCTTCTTCAATATTATCATCATCATCATCTTCTTCTTCTTCTTCTTCTTCTTCTTCTACATCTACTTCTTCTTCTTTAACTTCTTTTTCTTCTTCTTCTTCTTCTACTTCTACTTCTTCTTCTTTTTCTTCTTCTTCTTCGTCTTCTTCTTTTTCATCTACTTCATCTTACTTTTCATCATCTTCTTCTTCTTCATCTTCATCGTTTTCTTCTTCTTCTTCTCCATCTTCATTTTCTTCTTCCCTTTCTTCTTCTTCTTCTTCTTCTCCATCTTCTTCTTCTCCAACTTCTTTTAATTTTTTTCCTTTTTCCTCTTCCTCTTCTTCTGTTATTTCATCTTCTTCTTCGTCGTCTTCTTCTTCATCTTCTTTCTCTTCTATCTTCTTCTTCTAATTCTTCTTCTTCTTCGCTTCTTTCTTCTCCTTCCTCTTCTTCATCTTATTCTTCTTCTATTTTTTCTTCTTCTTCTATTTCTTCTTCTTCTTCTTCTTCTTCTTCTTCAACTTCTTCTTCTTCTTCATCTTCTTCATCTTCTTCTTCTTCTACTTCTGCTTCCACTACTTCTTCTACTTCTTACTATAATTACTATTTTTAACTTTATTATTATTAATCTTCATCATCATCATCATCTTCTTCTTCTTCTACTTCTTGTTCTTGTTCTTTTCTTCTTCTACCACAACAACTACAACTACTTCTTTTTCATTCTCTTCGCCTTCTTTTTCATCTTCCTTTCTTCTTCTTCTTCTTTTTATTCTTCTTCTTCTTTCATTTCTCCTTCTTCTTCTCCTTCTCGATGTTCTTCTTCCTATGCTTCTTATTCTCCTTCTTCTTCTTCTTCTTATTCTTCTACTCCTTCTTCATCCTCTTCCACTACTTTTCCCTCTTGTTGTTTTTCTTTCTTCTTCTTCTTCTTCTTTTGCTTCTTCTTTATCCTTTTCTTCATCATATCTTCTTCTTTTTCTTCTTCTTCTTCTTCTTCTTCTTCTTCTTTTCTTTCTCTTTCTTCCTCTTCTTCTGATTCCTCTTCCTCTTCTTCCTCTTCTTCAACTTCTTCTATTTCTTCTTCTTCTTCTTCTTCTTCTTCTTCTTCTGCTTGTTCTTCTTCTGCTTCTTCTATTTCTTCTCTTCGTAATCATCTTCTTCTTCTTTTTCTTTTTCTTCTTCTTTCTTCATCTTTTTTTCTTATTCATCTTTTCATGTTATCTTCTTCTTCTTCTTCTTCTCCTTCTTCTTCTTCTTCAACTTCTTCTTCTTCTTCTTCTTCTTTTTCTACTACTACTACTTCTTTTTCTTCTTTTACTATTACATCTTCTTCTCCTCCTTCTACTTCTCCTTCTTCTTATTTTATTTTTACTTCTTCTTCATCTTCACCCTCACCATCTTCTTCTCGTTCTTCTTCTCCTTCTTCATCTTCTCCTTCTTCTTTTGCTTCTTCTTCTTCCTCCTCTTCATCTTATTCTTGTTCTTCTTTTTCTTCTTCCTCTCTTTCTTCTTCTTCATCTTCTTCTTTTGGTTGTTTTTCTTCTTCATTTTTTCTTTCTCCTTCTTCTAGTTCTTCATCAACTTCTTCTTTTTCTTAATATTATCTTCTTCTAATACTTCTTCTTCTTCTTCTTATTCTGTTTCTTCTTCTTCTTTTCCTTCTCCTTCTTCTGATTCTTCCTCTTCTTCAAGTTCCTCTCCTTCTTCTTCTTCTTCTTTCTATTCTTTTTCTTCTTCTTCATCTTCTTTTTCTTTTTGTTCTTCTTCTTCTTCTTCATCTTCTTGTTCTCCTACTTGCTTTTCTTCCCCTTCTTCTTCTTCTTCTTCTTCTTCTTCATCTCTTCTACTTCTTCTTCATCATCATCATTAACTTCTTCCTCTTCTTATTCTTCTTCTTCTTCTTCTTCTTCCTCTTCTTCTTCTTCTACTACAACTACTACTACTTATTCTTCTTCTTCTTCTTTTTCTTCTTCTACTTCTTTTTCTTCTTCTTTTTCTTCCTCTCCTTCTTCTACTTCTCCTATTTCTTCTTGTTCTACTTCTTCTCCTTCTTCATCTACTTCTTCTTCTTCTTCTTCTTCTTCTTCTTCTCCTTCTTCTTCTTCTTCTTCTACTACTTTTATTTAAACATCACCATCTTCTTCTTGTTTTCGTTTTCTTTTTTGTTGTTCATCATTATCATCTTCTTCTTCTTCTTCCTTTTTTTCTTCTTCTTCTACTTCTTCTTTTTCTTCTTCTTCTTCGTCATCTTCTTCAACTTCTTCTTCTTCTTCTTCTTCTACTCCTCCTTCTTCTCCTTCTTCTTCTTCTACTTCTTCTACAACTCCTTATTCTTTTTCTCCTTCTTCTACTCCTTTTACTTCCTCATCTTATCTTCTTCTTCTTCTTCTTTTTTCTTCTTATTTTTCTTCCTGTTGTACATCTTCTTCCTCTTCCTCTTCTTCTTCCACTTCTTCAATATCATCATCATCATCTTCTTCTTCTTCTTACATCTCTACTTCTTCTTCTATTACTACTACTATTTTTTCTTCTTCTTCTTCTTCTTATCCTTCTTCTTCTTCTTCATGTTTATCTTCTTCTTCTTCTTCTTCTTCTTATCCTTCTTCTTCTTCTTCTTCATGTTTATCTTCTTCTTCTTCTTCTTCTACTTCTTCTTCTTCTTCTTCTTCTTATTTTTGATCATCATCTTCTTCTTCTACTTTTTCTTCTCTTCCTCTTCTTCATCTTCTTCTTGTTCCACTTATTCTTCTTCTATCTTCTACATCTTCTTCTTATACATCATCTCCTTCTTCTTCAACAACTTCTTTTCTTCTTCTTTTACTTCTTCATTCTCTTATTCTTCTTCTTCTCTTTGTCTTCTTCTTCTTCTTCTTCTTCTTCCTCTTCATCTTCTTCTACTTCTTATTAAACTTCTTCTTCTTCTTCTTCTTTTTCTTCATCTCACTGTTCTTCTTCTTATTCTCCTTATCCATGTCCTTCTTCTTCTTCTTCTTCTTCTTTGTCTTCTTCTTTTCTTCTTGTTCATCTTGTTCATCTTTTCTTCTTCTTCATCATCTTCTTCATCTTCTTCCTCTTCCCCTACTTCTTCATCATCATTTTCTTCAACATCTTCTTCTTCTCCTTCTTTTCTCCTTCTTCATCTTCTTCATCTTCTTCTTCTCCTTCTACTTCTTCATCTTCTCCTTCTTCTACTTCATCTTCTTCTTCATCTTCTTCTTCTTCTTTTTCTTCTTCTTCTTCATCATCATCATCATCTTCTTCTCCTTCTTCTTCCACTACAACTATTACTACTTCTTCTTGTTCTTCTTCAATTATAACTTCTTCTTCTTTTACTTCTACTTCGTCTTCTTCTTCTCCTTCTTCTTCTTTTTTCTTCTTCTTCTTCTTCTTCTTCTTCTTCTTCTTCTTGCACTTCTTCTCCTTGTTCTTCTTCTACTTCTTCTTCTTATTCTTCTTCTTCTTCATTTTCTTCTTCTACTTCTCTTCTTTTCTTTTTCTTGTTCTTCTTCATCATTGTCATCTTCTTCTTCTTTTACATCTTCTTCTTCTTCTTCTACTTCTTCTTCTTCTTCTTCTTATTCTTATTTCTTCTTCTTCCTCTTCTTCTTCTACTTCTTCTTCTTCTTCTTCTTATACATCTTCTCCTTCTTCTTCTTCTGCTTCTTCCTCTTCTTCTTTTACTTCTTCTTTGTTTTCTTAATCTTCTGCTTCTTCTCTTTTCCTTCCTGTTCTTCTTCTTGTTCTTCTCCTTCTTCTTCTTTTTCTTCTTCTACTTCTTATTCATCTACTTCTTTTTCTTCTTTTCTTCGTCTCCCTCTTCTTCCTCTTATTCTGCTTCTCCTTGTCCATCTTCTTCTTCTTCTTCTTCTTATTCTTCTTCTTCTTCTTCTTCTTCTTCTTTTCCTTCTTTTTCTTCTACTACTACTTGTTCTACCTCTTCTTCTTAATCATCATCATCATCTTCTTCTTCTTTTGCATCTTCTTCTTCTTCTTGTTCTTCTACTACTAATACTGCTACTTCTTCTACTACTACTACTACTACTTCATCTTTTTCTTCTTCTTGTTGTACTTCTTTTGCTTCATCTTCTATTTCTTTTGTCTTCCTTCAACTTCTTCTTCTTCTTCTTCTACTTCATCTTCTTCTTCTTCCTCTTCTTCTTCTTCTTTTTCTTCTTCCTCTACTTCGTCTTATTCTTCTTTTTCCTTTTAATCTCCTTCTTCTTCTTCTACTTTTGTTCTTCTTTTTCTTCTTCTTCTTATACTACTATTACTACTATTACTACTTCTAATACTACTAATTCTTCTTCTTCTTCTATTACTACTACTTTTTCTACTACTACAACTACTAGTTCTTCTTCGTCTACTTATTATTCTTAATCTTTTATTACTATTACTACTTCTTCTTCTTCTTTTTCAACTTCTTCTTCACATTCTTTTTCCTCATTGTCCTCTTCTTTTATTTCTTCTCTTTATTCTTCTTGCTCTTCTTCTTCTTCTTCTATTTCCTCTTCTTCTTCTTGTTCTACTTCTTTTTCTTCTTCGTATTCTTCCTCTTCGGCTTTGTCTTCTTCTTCTTCTTCTACTTCTAATTCTCCTTCTTCTTCTTCTACTTCTAATTCTCCTTCTTCTTCTTCTTCTTCTTCTTCTTCTTTTTCTTTCTTCTTCTTCTTTTTCTTCTCCATCATCTTCTTTATCATCATCATCTTCTTCTTCTTTTTCTTCTTCTTCTTCTTCTTTTACTAATTGAACTTCTTCCTCTTCTTTTTCATCCACATCTTCTTCTTCTTCTTCTTCTTTATCATCTTCTTCGTCTTCTTTTTCATCATCTTCTTCTTCTTCTTCTTCTTCATCTTCTTCTTGTTTTTCTTTCTTCTTCTTCTTCTTCTTGTCCTTCTTCTTCTTTTTTTCTTCTTTCGCCTTCTTTTACTCCTTTTCATCTTCTCTTCTTCTTCTTCTTCATCATCATCATCATCTTCTTCTTCTACCACTTCTTCTTCCTCCTCTTCCTCTTCTTCTCCTTCTTCTTCTTCTTCTTCTTCAACTACTTCTTCTTCTTCTTCAACCACAACTTCTTCTCTTCTTCTTCTTCTCCTTCATATTATGCTTCTTCTCTCTTTTCTTCTTCTTCTTGTTCTTCCTCTTCTTTGTCTTATTCTTCTTTTTCTTTTTAATCTTCTTCTTTTTCTTCTACTTCTTCTTTTCTTCTTTTTCTTCTTCTACTACTTCTTCTTCTTTTACAACTACTACCACTACTATTATTGTTATTACAACTACTTCTTCTTCTTCTTCTTCTTCTGCTAGGACTACTACTACTACTACTTCTTCTTCTTCTACTTCTTGTTCTTCTTATTCATCTTCTTCTTCTACTACTACAACTTCTTGCTCATCTTCTCCACCTTCTTCTTGTTCTTCTTTTCCATCCTCTTCTTCTTCATCTTCTTATTATTATTCTTCTTCTACTACTACTACTTCTTTTTCTTCTTATTCTTCTTTTTCTTCTTTGTTTTGTTCTTTTTCTTCTTCTTCTTCTTCATCACCTTCTTCTTCTTCTTCTTCTTCATCTTCTATTTCTACTTCTACTTATTCTTCTTCTTCTTCTTCTTCTTCGACATCTTTTTCTTCTCCTTCTTTATCTTGTTGTTGTTGTTCTTTTCATTTTTCTTATTGTATTTCTTCTTCTCATTCTTCTTCTTCGTCTTCTACTATTTCTTCTTCTTCTTCTTCTTTTTCTTCTTCTTGTTCTCAATTATATTTCGTCTTCTTCTTCTTCTTATTCTTCTTGTTCTTCTTCTACCTCTTCTTTTATGACTACTACTACTACTACGTCTTTCATCTTCTTCTTCTTTGTCTTCTTCTTCTTCTTCTTCTTCTTCTTCTTCTTCTTCTACTACTTCTTCTTGATCTTCTTTTTCTTCTAGTTCTCCTTTTTCTTTTTCTTCTTTTTCTTCTTCTTCTTCCTCTTCTTCTTCTTCTTTTACTTCGGCTTCTACTTCTCCTTCATCTTTCTTCTTCTTATTCATCATCTTCTTCTTCTTCTTCTAATTCTTCTTCTTCTTCTTCATCTTTTTTCTTCTTCTCCTTCATCGTCCTCTTCTTCTTCTTCTTCTTTTTCTTCTTCTACTTTATTCATCTAATACTTCTTCTTTTTCTTCTTCTTTTTCTTCTTCTTTTTCTTTAATTTTACTTCTTCTTTTTCTTCTTCTTCTTCCTCTTCGTCATCATCATCATCATCCTCATCATCATCCTCATCAACTCTTCTTCTTCTTCTTCTTTTTATATTTCTGCTTCTTCAACTTCTTCTTGTTCATCTTCTTCTTCTTCTTCAACTTCTTTTTCTCTTCTTCTTCTTCTAGTTCTTCTAGCTCTTCATCTTCTTTTTCTTATTCTCCTTCTTCTTCTCCTTCTTCTCCTTCTTCTTCTTCTTCTACTTCTTCTTCTTCATCTTCTTCTTCTTCTTCTTCTCTTCTTTTGCTTTGCTTCTTCTTCTTCTTCTTCTTTTACTTCTTCATCTTCTTTTACTTCTTCATCTTCTTCTTCTTCTTTTCCTTCTTCTTCTTCTTCTTCTTCTTCTTTTGCTTCTTTTTCTTGTTGTACCCCTTCTCCATCTTCGTCTTGTTTTTCTTCTTCTTCTTCCTCTTCTTTTCACCTTCTTCCTCTTCTACTCCTTCTTCTTCTTCTTCTACTACAACTACTTATTCTTGTTCAACTTATTCTACTACTACTACAACTTCTTGTCCTTCATCTTCTTCTTCGTCCTCTTCCTTTTCTTCTTCATCTTCTTCTTCTTTTGTTCTTCTTCTTCTTCTTCATCTTCTTGTTCTCCTACTTGCTTTTCTTCCCTTCTTCTTCTTCTTCTTCTTCTTCTTCATCTCTTCTACTTCTTCTTCATCATCATCATTAACTTCTTCCTCTTCTTATTCTTCTTCTTCTTCTTCTTCCTCTTCTTCTTCTTCTACTACAACTACTACTACTTATTCTTCTTCTTCTTTTTCTTCTTCTACTTCTTTTTCTTCTTCTTTTTCTCCTCTCCTTCTTCTACTTCTTCTCCTTCTTCATCTACTTCTTCTTCTTCTTCTTCTTCTTCTTCCTCTTCTTCTTCTTCTTCTTCTCCTTCTTCTTCTTCTTCTTCTACAACTTTTATTCAACATCACGATCTTCTTCTTGTTTTCGTTTTCTTTTTTGTTGTTCATCATTATCATCTTCTTCTTCTTCTTCCTTTCTTCTTCTTCTTCTACTTCTTCTTTTTCTTCTTCTTCTTCTTCATCTTCTTCTACTTCTTCTGCTTCTTCTTCTTCTTCTCCCCTCCTTCTCTCTTCTTCTTCTTCTACTTCTTCTACAACTCCTTATTCTTTTCTCCTTCTTCTACTCCTCTTTTACTTCTTCATCTTATCTTCTTCTTCTTCTTCTTTTTTCTTCTTATTTTTCTTCCTGTTGTTCATCTTCTTCCTCTTCCTCTTCTTCTTCCACTTCTTCAATATCATCATCATCATCTTCTTCTTTTTCTTACATCTCTACTTCTTCTTTGTCTACTTCTTCTTCTTCTACTACTACTACTATTTTTTCTTCTTCTTCTTTATCTTATCCTTCTTCTTCTTCTTCTTCATGTTTATCTTCTTCTTCTTCTTCTTCTACTTCTTCTTCTTCTTCTTCTTCTTTTTGATCATCATCTTCTTCTTCTACTTTTTCTTCTCTTCCTCTTCTTCATCTTCTTCTTCTTCCACTTATTCTTCTTCTTTCTTCTACATCTTCTTCTTATACATCATCTCCTTCTTCTTCAACAACTTCTTCTTCTTCTTTTACTTCTTCATTCTCTTATTCTTTTTTCTTCTCTTTGTCTTCTTCTTCTTCTTCTTCTTCTTCCTCTTCATCTTCTTCTACTTCTTATTCTACTTCTTCTTCTTCTTCTTCTTTTTCTTCATCTCACTGTTCTTCTTCTTATTCTCCTTATCCATGTCCTTCTTCTTTTTCTTCTTCTTCTTTGTCTTCTTCTTTCTTCTTGTTCATCTTGTTCATCTTTTCTTCTTCTTCATCATCTTCTTTATCTTCTTCCTCTTCCTCTACTTCTTCATCAACATTTTCTTCAACATCTTCTTCTTCTTCTCCTTCTCCTTCTTTCTCCTTCTTCATCTTCTTCATCTTCTTCTTCTCCTTCTACTTCTTCATCTTCTCCTTCTTCTACTTCATCTTCTTCTTCATTTTCTTCTTTTTCTTTTTCTTCTTCTTCTTCATCATCATCATCATCTTCTTCTCCTTCTTCTTCCACTACAACTATTACTACTTCTTCTTCTTGTTCTTCTTTTATTATTACTTCTTCTTTTACTTCTACTTCGTCTTCTTCTTCTCCTTCTTCTTCTTTCTTCTTCTTCTTCTTCTTCTTCTTCTTCTTGCACTTCTTCTCCTTGTTCTTCTTCTACTTCTTCTTCTTCTTCTTCTTCTTCTTCTACATCTCTTCTTTTCTTTTTCTTGTTCTTCTTCATCATTGTCATCTTCTTCTTCTTTACATCTTCTTCTTCTTCTTCTACTTCTTCTTCTTCTTCTTCTTCTTCTTATTTCTTCTTCTTCCTCTTCTTCTTCTACTTCTTCTTCTTCTTCTTCTTCTTATACATCTTCTCCTTCTTCTTCTTCTGCTTCTTCCTCTTCTTCTTTTACTTCTTCTTTGTTTTCTTAGTCTTCTTCTTCTTCTCTTTTCCTTCCTGTTCTTCTTCTTGTTCTTCTCCTTCTTCTTCTTTTTCTTCTTCTACTTCTTATTAATCTACTTCTTTTTCTTCTTTTCTTCGTCTCCCTCTTCTTCCTCTTATTCTGCTTCTCCTTGTCCTTCTTCTTCTTCTTCTTCTTCTTATTCTTCTTCTTCTTCTTCTTCTTCTTTTCCTTCTTCTTCTTCTACTACTACTTGTTCTACCTCTTCTTCTTAATCATCATCATCATCTTCTTCTTCTTTTGCATCTTCTTCTTCTTCTTGTTCTTCTACTACTAATACTGCTACTTCTTCTACTACTACTACTACTACTTCATCTTTTTCTTCTTCTTGTTGTACTTCTTTTGCTTCATCTTCTATTTCTTTTGTCCTCCTTCAACTTCTTCTTCTTCTTCTACTACTTCATCTTCTTCTTCTTCCTCTTCTTCTTCTTCTTTTTCTTCTTCCTCTACTTCATCTTATTCTTCTTTTTCCTTTTAATCTCCTTCTTCTTCTTCTACTTTTGTTCTTCTTTTTCTTCTTCTTCTTATACTACTACTACTACTATTACTACTTCTAATACTACTAATTCTTCTTCTTCTTCTATTACTACTACTTTTTCTACTACTACAACTACTAGTTCTTCTTCGTCTACTTATTATTCTTAATCTTTTATTACTATTACTACTTCTTCTTCTTCTTTTTCAACTTCTTCTTCACATTCTTTTTCCTCATTGTCCTCTTCTTTTATTTCTTCTCTTTATTCTTCTTGCTCTTCTTCTTCTTCTTCTATTTCCTCTTCTTCTTCTTGTTCTACTTCTTTTCTTCTTCGTCTTCTTCCTCTTCGGCTTTGTCTTCTTCTTCTTCTTTCTACTTCTAATTCTCCTTCTTCTTCTTCTTCTTCTTCTTCTTTTTCTTCTTCATCATCTTCTTCATCATCATCATCTTCTTCTTCTTTTTCTTCTTCTTCTTCTTCTTTTACTAATTGAACTTCTTCCTCTTCTTCTTCATCCACATCTTCTTCTTCTTCTTCTTCTTCTTTATCATCTTCTTCTTCTTCTTTTTCATCATCATCTTCTTCTTCTTCTTCTCCTTCTTCTTCTTCTTGTTTTTCTTCTTCTTCTCTTCTTCTTCTTGTCCTTCTTCTTCTTCTTTTCTTCTTCTTTCGCCTTCTTTTACTCCTTTTCTTCTTCTCTTCTTCTTCTTCTTCATCATCATCATCATCTTCTTCTTATACCACTTCTTCTTCCTCCTCTTCGCTTCTTCTCCTTCTTCTTCTTCTTCTTCAACTACTTCTTCTTCTTCTTCAACCACAACTTCTTCTCTTCTTCTTCTTCTCCTTCATATTATGCTTCTTCTCTCTTTCTTCTTCTTCTTGTTCTTCCTCTTCTTCGTCTTATTCTTCTTTTTCTTTTTAATCTTCTTCTTTTTCTTCTACTTCTTCTTTTCTTCTTTTTCTTCTACTACTACTTCTTCTTCTTCTACAACTACTACCACTACTATTATTGTTATTACAACTACTTCTTCTTCTTCTTCTTCTTTTATTAGGACTACTACTACTACTACTTCTTCTTCTTCTACTTCTTGTTCTACTTATTCATCTTCTTCTTCTACTACTACTACTTCTTGCTCATCTTCTCCACCTTCTTCTTGTTCTTCTTCTCCATCCTCTTCTTCTTCATCTTCTTATTATTCTTCTTCTTCTACTACTACTACTACTTCTTTTTCTTCTTATTCTTCTTCTTCTTCTTTGTTTTGTTCTTTTTCTTCTTCTTCTTCTTCATCACCTTCTTCTTCTTCTTCTTCTTCATCTTCTATTTCTACTTCTACTTATTCTTCTTCTTCTTCTTCTTCTTCGACATTTTTTTCTTCTCCTTCTTTATCTTGTTGTTGTTGTTCTTTTTCATTTTCTTATTGTATTTCTTCTTCTCATTCTTCTTCTTCGTCTTCTACTATTTCTTCTTCTTCTTCTTCTTTTTCTTCTTCTTCTTGTTCTTCAATTATATTTCTTCTTCTTCTTCTTCTTATTCTTCTTGTTCTTCTTCTACCTCTTCTTTTATGACTACTACTACTACTACGTCTTTCATCTTCTTCTTCTTTGTCTTCTTCTTCTTCTTCTTCTTCTTCTTCTACTACTACTACTTCTTCTTGATCTTCTTTTTCTTCTAGTTCTCCTTTTTCTTTTTCTTCTTCTTTTTTCTTCTTCTCTTCCTCTTCTTCTTCTTCTTTACTTCGGCTTCTACTTCTCCTTCATCTTTCTTCTTCTTATTCATCTTCTTCTTCTTCTTCTTCTAATTCTTCTTCTTCTTCTTCTTCTTCTTCTTCTTTCTTCTTCTCCTTCATCTTCCTCTTCTTCTTCTTCTTCTTCTTCTTCTTCTACTTTTTTTCATCTAATACTTCTTCTTTTTCTTCTTCTTTTTCTTTTAATTTTACTTCTTCTTTTCTTCTTCTTCTTCCTCTTCGTCATCATCATCATCACCCTCATCATCATCCTCATCAACTTCTTCTTCTTCTTTTTATATTTCTGCTTCTTCAACTTCTTCTTGTTCATCTTCTTCTTCTTCTTCAACTTCTTTTTCTCTTCTTCTTCTTCTAGTTCTTCTAGCTCTTCATCTTCTTTTTCTTATTCTCCTTCTTCTTCTCCTTCTTCTCCTTCTTCTTCTTCTTTTACTTCTTCTTCTTCATCTTCTTCTTTTTCTTCTTCTTCTTCTTTTGCTTTGCTTCTTCTTCTTCTTCTTCTTTTGCTTCTTCATCTTCTTTTACTTCTTCATCTTCTTCTTCTTCTTTTCCTTCTTCTTCTTCTTCTTCTTCTTCTTTTGCTTCTTTTTCTTGTTGTACTCCTTCTCCATCTCCGTCTTGTTTTTTTTTCTTCTTCTTCCTCTTCTTTTTCATCTTCTTCCTCTTCTACTCCTTCTTCTTCTTCTTCTACTACTACTTCTTCTTGTTCAACTTATTCTACTACTACTACAACTTCTTGTTCTTCATCTTCTTCTTCGGTTTTCTTCTTCTTCTTCATCCTCTTCTACTAGCACTACTTCTTCTTCTTCTTCTTCTTCTTCTTCTTCTTCTACCTCTTCTTCTTATACTACTTTTTCCTTCTATTTCATTACTTCTTCTTCTTCCTCTTTTTCTTCTACTTCTCTTCTTCTTCTTCTTCTTATCATCTTCTTCTTCTTCTCATATACATCTTCCTCTTCTTCTTTTACTTCTCTTTGTTTACTTAGTCTTCTTCTTCTTCTCTTTTCCTTCCTATTCTTCTTCTTATTCTTCTCCTTCTTCTTCTTCTTCTACTACTTCTTATTCATCTTCTTTTTTTTCTTCTTTTTCTTCGTCTCCTATTCTTCCTCTTATTCTCCTTCTCCTTGTCCTTCTTCTTCTTCTTCTTCTTCTTCTTCTTATTCCTCGTCTTCTTCTTCTTCTTCTTCTTCTTTTTTCTTCTTCTTTTTCTTCAAATACACTACTTGTTCTACCTCTTCTTCTTCATCATCATTGTCATCTTCTTCTTCTTGTGCTACTTCTTCTTCTTCTTCTCCTTCTTCTACTACTACTACTACTACTTCTTCTACAACTACTACTTCATCTTTTTCTTCTTCTTGTTGTACTTCTTTTGCTTCTTCTTTTATTCCTTTTGTCCTTCTTAAACTTCTTCTTCTTCTTCTACTTCATCTTCTTCTTCTTCTTCTTCTTCTTCTTCTTCTTCCTCCTCTACTTCGTCTTGTTCTTCTTTTTCCTATTAATCTCCTTCTTCTTCTTCTACATTTGTCCTTCTTTTTCTTCAACTTCATTTTCTTTTTCTTCTTCTTATACTACTACTACTATTACTACTTCTAATACTACTAATTCTTCTTCTTCTTCTATTACTACTACTTTTACTACTACTACAACTACTAGTT
>JAIUJO010003767.1:97500-99074 GCA_023846275.1 Vanilla planifolia
TTCTTCTTCTTCTTCATCTTCTACTTCTACTACTTTTTCTTCCTCTTGTTCTTCTCATTCTTGTTCTTCTTCTACTTCTTTTTCATCATCCTCTACTTCTTCTTATTCTTCATTTTCTTCTTCTGCATCTTCTTCTTGTCCTACTACAGCTACGACTACAACTACTACTTCTCCCTTCTTCATCATCTTCCTCGTCTTCTTCTTCTTTTTCTACTAGTACAACTACTGCTTCTTCTTTCTCTAGTTCTCTTCTTCTTCTTCTTCTTTTTCTTCTTCTTCTTCTACTAATACTATTGCTACTTCTTCATTTTCTTCTTGTTCTACTTCTTCTTCTACTTCTTCTTCTTTTGCTACTATTTCTTCTTTTTCTTCTTCTTTTACTTCTTCTTTTCTTCTTCTTCTTATTCTTCTTCTTCCTCTTATTCTTTTTCTTCTTCTACTTCTTCTTCTCTATGTTCTTCTTCTTATTCAACTTCTCCTTCTCTTTTTTTTCAACTATTATTACTGCTTCTTCTTCTTTTTCTTATTCTTCATCATCATCTTCTACTTCTTCTTCTTCTCTTTTCCATCTTCTTCATCTTCTTCTTCTTTTTCACCTTCTTCTTCTTCTTATTATTCTTCTTCTACATCTTCTTCTTCTTCTTCTTCTTCTTCTTCTTCTCTTTTCCTTCTTTTTGTGTTCTTCTTCTTCTTCTTCTTCCACTACAACTATTACTACTTCTTCTTCTTCTTGTTCTTGCTCTTCTTCTTCTTCTTCTTCTTCTTGTACTTCTTCTCCTTCTTCTTTTTCTACCTTTCTTCTTCTTCTTCTACTTCTTCTCTTTTTCTTCTTCTTCTTCTTTTTCTTCTTCATCATCATCATCTTCTTCTTCTTCTACATCTTCTTGTTCTTCTTCTACTTCTTCTTCTTCTTCTTCTTCTTCTTCTTCTTCTTATTTGTTCATCTTCCTCTTCTTCTTCTTCTTCTACTTCTTCTTCTTTCTTCTCTTCTTCTTCTTATACATCTTCTCTTTCTTCTTCTACTTCTTCCTCTTCTTCTTTTACTTCTTCTTTGTTTTCTTATTCTTCTTCTTCTTCTGTTTCTCTTTTCCTTCCTCTTCTTCTTCTTCTTCTGCTCCTTCTTCTTCTACTTCTTATTCATCTTCTTCTTCTTCTTTTTCTTCAACTCCCTCTTCTTCTTGTTATTCTCCTTCTCCTTATCCTTCTCTTCTTCTTCTTCTTCATCATCATCTTCTTCTTCTTCATCTACTTCTACTTCTTCTTCTTCTTTTGCTTCTTCTTTTCCTTCTTCTTCTTTTACAACTAATACTTCTTCTACCTCTTCTTCTTCATCTTCTTCTTCTTCTTTCTCTACTACTACTACTACTACTTCTTCTTCTACTACTACTAGTTCTTCTTCTTCTTCTTCTTCTTTTTATTGTACTTCTTCTCCTTCTTCTTCTTCTACTTCTTTTCTTCTTCTTCAATTTCTCTTCTTCTTCTTCTTCCTCTTATTTGTCTTATTCTACTTTTTATTTTTAATCTCCTTATCCTTTTTCTACTTCTTTTGTTCTTCTTCTGCTTCATTCTTCCTT